>JAYEVD010000580.1:0-108255 GCA_036346405.1 Phyllostachys edulis
TCTCAACACGAGAACACAAAACACACACACACGTGAACACATACGTAGCACCAGGAAGGAACTCACGTTTGGCTAAAACACATGCGTACACACACGGTAGATGGTGAAACAAGCATGCCGTGATGACCACAGGCGAGAACTCAGCGGATCTTTGGTACATGAAATGTATCGCATACAGAAGGAAGAATAGAGGATTTTTGGTCTTTGCCTTTGTTGCAACTTTTCTCTTCTCTCTCTCTATTGCTTCAATCAAGCGATCGATTACAAGTCCTTTTAAAGACTACGTAACTTGGTAATCAAGCCAAAACCAAACATCGAAAGACTAAACATGGAAAGAAACTAATTGATCTCAAATCACTAATTGATCTCTATCTTGCTAATTTAAACACTAATTGATAACAAAAAGGAACCCTCCAAACATCCCAAACCAGACTATATAATTTGACCATAGAGGCTTTTACTTGAGGCCCTAAGCAACAAGATTAACCCAACATGATGATGTGTTGGTGGGTGCTAATACAGCCAAAGGGATACTAATGCGTTGGTGGGTGCTAATACTGACCTAGGGAATACTAGTATGTGGAAAGCACCTTGAGATAACCCTAAGGACTTAATCTTGTTATGACCTCACATGTAAAACAAAGTACAACCACAAGTATGCATAAAATACAACCGAGGCTAAATAATTTGTATCCATCGATGCAGAGTTGCACGGGTAGATGTCCGTGATGTAAGTAAGCCTTTGTGGCGAAGGAGTCGGGGTGCCGCAAGTAAATCGTTAAGAAGCGCATAAGAGGATGATGCAGGTAGGGGTTAGCGGATCTTCAAAGTGTAACCCTTATCGAGCGCAAACAACCAGGCGGGTGTAACTATCTTGTTGGATGCATTGTAAAAGGCCTTGTGGTGATCTCCCTTGATTCACATGTCTAAGGAAGCATGTGTACATATCGAGGATGATTATGTCTTGTGGGTAAAGTGTACAATGTCTCTGAGTATTAAACTATTTAAACAAGCTAGCGCCTCTGGTCAAAAGGCGGACATGGGAACTTAACTTGAGTTAGTTCTATTTCAAAAACCTTGTGGGTGGAATGAAAATGTGATGGGCTCACCTAATACAGGGTTTGGATTTTACACAGAGCCTTGAGCTCGGCGGTGGTAATAATTGGAGGTAACTCCAATCAAAAGATGCATAGTGTAGAGTTTCCGATGGAGGGAACCTCTACTGAAATAAATATTGCACAATTACTCCCTTTAATCAAATGCAATTTGCTAAAATGCTAAGTGATAGGAATTTATAATATTGATAATTAAAAATGTTGCTTTAGCAAATAAAAGAACCCGACCATCCTTGTTTAGCCTTACATATATATTATTGCATTGTGTGTTGGCTCGCGAGCACGGAAGTTGTTCTCATTCTCGCTCTTTCCCCAAAACCCTCGAAGCGAGAAACCACGAAGACTCTGCGTACTACAAGGATCGAAAGTGGAGGCCGAGGAGATGATGAGCGTAGTTAGTCTTAGTTGTTCTAGTCTCGCCCGATCTAGTTGACTCCAGCGGTGCTTGCGTGCATCCTATATTATCGAGTCTTTGGGTTATATCGGGCCTACGGGTTTTCGATCGCTTACTGTGGAGAGATGTGTTCTACCCATTTTGCTTCGTTAAACGCTTCGCTTTTGTAATGTAATCTTTGGCCTTGTCAGGCCCTTTTGTAAACCCAACCGATCTGGTCTATGTAAATTACGTGTGTTAATTAATGAATGGTATGGTTTAATCTCGCCATGTATATTTTGATTGATGATGTATCTGTGAGTGCTATCTCTTGATCGAGGAATATACAGTGTTTTCCTGAAGATTTGCATTCTCGAAATCGGGTCTAACATAAGTGGTATCGAGCATATATTGTAGGAGCCTTAGCTAGGTAGGTGAACCCTAAGGACTTGTGTCCTATTTTCAAAAACTAAGAAAAGTTTTATTAAAACATAGCCTAATTATTGCTCCTTCTCATCACTCTTAGTTCTTGACTTACCTTGACTTCACTTGAGTTTTTACTCGATCTGACGTTTTCTCCTATTTCAAAAATTTTAGATGACTAGTGCTTCATCCGGTGCCCCATGGGACTTTTTCTCTCAAGGAAGACTTTGGAGATTCGTTGATATCCTCCGCCAACTCATGCGATTACCTAGGCTACTGTTGCGGCCCATCTTCGGGGCGAAGGCTGAGATCTTGACCCTTGAATCTTGGTCTATGGAGGTACCTCTACAGGAAAGCGAGTCCATCACCCACCTTCAAAGAGTATTTGAGAACCCTTGTTACGTCTCCGATTCGGAGGGCTTATTTCGTTCGCCTCGGCTTCGCTGTGCGGATACGAGATGACTGTTGGGATCTCTATTCGCTTCTATCCGACCCTTGGTGAAGGATTGCACAACCCGTGATCTTTGAAATCGAAGCGAGCGACCCCGTCGACTCACCAAAGTGCAGCTCACTCGGGCCTTCGGCTTCCCTCACCGGTGTGATTATGCGAGATTGGACAACCGGATGCATCTCGCTTGAAGCTTCAACCACTCCAACACCTTCCATAAATGGTACGCTTAGATCGGATCGACCCTTTCTAAGGTGAAGCGAGAAAGAGATGCCACCATCGCCGAGATAGCGCGATCACGGCGACCCTTGATCTCTACGGCTCCACTCGCACGTGTCGTCCCCAACAACGGTGCGGCGATGTTCAAGACCCCACATCGGCATGATTGCGTGTAGGGCGTCTGGCGCCCTAGTCCGCCGCCCGTCATCAACCTTGAGAGTCGATCGTGGACGCAACCTTAGCCGTTCTAGCTTTCGCTCCCCGAGCAACTGCACCATTTGTGGTAGCCTGTATCCCCGTTGGAGTAGTTAGTAATGTCTAGGTCAGGTAGCAATGCTTGCTATAGCAGTCTATTGGTTGCAAGCACTTTCTATTTTCTTCTTTTGTAAGCGTTGTGTTTGTATCTCGTGTAGGTGGCTTAGCATAGCCTACATGTTGTGCTTGAAGTCATGTAACACATAATCCCTTAATATAATGCAGACCACTCATATATACCCCGCCCTTCCTTCTCGTTACGAGCTTAAGTGTTCCTTGAATCTTTGCCAAGAAAGCCGCCGCCAGATCCTGGAGGCTTACGCAACTAGGCGAGGAAGAGGTCATGGGCGTGGCCATGGCCAGGACACGATCTACCTCTCCATACAACAACACCAATAATGGCTCAAGTCAAGTTCCAACAGACTCGGATTCTTCAAGCATTGCTCAACAATCGTATTTGGACCCGGTAGTAGTAACTCCAAGCTCGTGACTTCCTCGGGACAAGACCTCTCACTTTTGTTGCGACCAACAAACCCTAAAGCTAAAGATTGGCTCGAGAATCTTGAGAAGACTACTTGACTATTGGTGCTCAAGCGAAGACAAGGTGGACTTTGCCACCCATCGGTGAAAGGACATTTCTTTGCACGTGGGAAAATTACCTTCTTTGCAGGGTGATGACGATCGGTGTCGAAGAAGAAGAATAATTAGTAACAACGACACGAGAAGCGCCGCATCTCTGGCAGGAGCTCAACCAGCCCTATGCGAAAACGCCCATGAAGATATTGTTGAAGCACCACAAGAGGAATATGAACGACTTAGCGAGACAATTCCTGGTGAATTCAAAGGCGCTTTCAAAACCAACCGTGCCCGGTCGGTACAATGAGATTGAAGAAGAATGAGTTGAGCTCTCAAGCGAAGCAGATGTCGATCAATGAAGACCTAACCAAGTTCAACCAACTTGCGCTCGCCCCCAATGATGTAGCGGATGAAGAGGAAAAGATTGATGCAAGCCGTGGAAGGCATACAAGTTCAACTCATCCTCCATGACTTTTCCGGCTTCCATCACTGGTCAACAAAGCCGTCATGTTGGAAAATAGAAAAAACCGCGAAAATCAGCCGCGAAGAAAGATGGCATTTGAGAGGCCCCAAAGTAACTTTCATGGAAACTGACATTCGGGGCACGATCCTTCCAACTATCGATAGCCTCGTCGAAACCCCAATCGCAACCCGTGTCCCAGAGAATGTTTCCGCGCTCCTCCCTACGAGATAACTGCGGTCGTAACTTCGGTAGCATATCTTTGTTGCTTGAGTTGTGGACAAAAGGACACTTTGCCAATAGGTGCCCTCAATGCGAGAGTCACCACCGTGCCTTCTAGCTTGGGAGCCACACCAGCTCAGCGATAGACTTGACTCGGCAAAAGCCGTCGAGACCTCATAAGCATCTAGAGCCGTTTCAGCAGCGAAGCCAAAGCGAGAACCAAGGCCAAGTAAATCATGTAAGCATGCATAGAGACCCAGCGACTTGAGGAGTTGTAAGAGGTACTAATGAGGATCTAATAATCCTCATTTAATTATTTATCGTACTTCATATTATGGATAATAATGGCGTCATATAGTTCTTGAGTATAGCACTTAATATTCATAAGGGGCGGAAGTCGTAAGTTCTTCTCGACCACCCGATAGTCGTAAGTCCTCTCGACTACCCCATAGTCGTAAGTCCTTCTATAACTATATAGTGATCGTAAGTTCTACTACGATCGATGCGTGGTAAATAGCTCTTCTCGACCACCATCGATAAATAAGTTCTTCTCGACCGGTTTCTGTCGATAGGGCTCCGCGGACATGTGGGTCTAATTGATTAGGGAATCTTACGTACCATATCCAGGATATGAGCAATTAATTATCTTTGTTATTCTATGAAATAGCGACATGATTTAACTCCTTTGTTATGGTGATAACTTCCTAGCGACATGGGAGCGTTAATCTTGCCACAATAACCTCCAATAATGACTCCACGATCCGGAACATTAAGGTGACCTTTAATTTGGAATCTGGTGGCACATTTGAGGGCGTATAGAAGCGGAATCATCATGACAATCGGGAGATGGAGAAGCAATTAGAAACACAATAAGGAGCTCAAGACACTATACTCTAGTCTTTCTCTTGATCTTGTAATCGGCATACTCAATACATACACACAGGGGAGTAGGGTTGTTATTCTCCCGGAGAAGGCTCGAACATATAAAATTCCCCATGTCTCCCTCTGCGTGATTTTGAGCCTAGGGAACCCGAATCAAATAATCTTTCGTAAGTTCGGTTCTAAAACAAGCCGGTTAGGCGCCAACCGTGGGGATCTCAGTCATTAGCTTTCCTTCATCTTTTCCAACTCTCATGCTCTCATGGCACGGGAGTGGAGCGAGGCAGTTCGACTTGGCCAGTCTGTGAGATATCGACATGGATCTTTGGTTTCGACTCGTGTGAGTATTGCTTCATCCGATGGTGATGTAGCCTCGAGATCCTTCTCCGCGAGATCACACCACCGATGGAGTTGAGGAAGATCCTTATCCCCTAGCGATCACGTCCGGATGAGGAACGGCTTCCTTAGAGGGCAGAGTCCATCGACAACAACAAGGACTATCCCAAAGGCGGGGCTTAGAGCATGGTGAGAGTTCTCCCTCCGAATGTTCAAGTCCACGAGGCGGTCGACTTGGCGCGACAACTCTTGGAAGTCGTAATTGGGATCTTCATCGGCCTGGTGGTTCTCTCTCTCGGCTAGCCCGACCAAGGATGCGATCGAACATGCTCTTCTGTGAGTTCGACCATCCCAGCGTGGGGCTCACCTACGGATGGAGATAGCTATAACCAATTTCCCTTCCTAGAGGGTTTGCTCTAAGTCGCCAGATGGTGTCATTCGACTACTCCTCAGCGAGGCCTCAAGCGCAAGTGGAGATCATCAGCAGTGGTCTTAGTCCTTCCCTCGGTAGCAATAACTCTCCTAGAGGCGGGGCGGAGGATGCTTCCAGCGATCACACCCTCGACCACTCGTGGCAATGACAAGGACACCTTGGTGATGAGCGAGTCAATACTATGATGAGCATGCGGGAAATCCTTGAGATCTCGAACTTCACTAAGGCAAGCTCAAAGATCAAGTATGGATGATTCTGAAACAATCCGAGGAAATAAATTACAGCTCAAAGAAATTTGCTGGGCGCACTCAATACAAGTCGGAAGAAGCTCGGGAACTCCGGCATATCAGCGATCTGCGAGAACTCATCTCGAGAACTTTCGAGCACTGGCTATGACCTCTTTGCTTGAAGAGATCGCCGCGAAGGTTCTGAAACACGATGAGCAAGCTCGAGCGTCCCCACCAACATCATTCTAGAAGTCGTGCGATGCGAGTCCATCGGCTCGATCCCTTGAATAAATCACCGCATGGAGATCGGCGCAAGTTGCATCGTTCCTCGAGCAGGAAAAGGGTTCATGACGCTGATGATCAAAAAGCTCCCAAGAGGTGATCATTCACCACTCCGACCTAAGTGTGCAGCGGCGAGCAAAATCGAGGTATTACCCTCGTGGGATCGAGACTTATCATTAGTCGATATTCAACCATTGCAGGGCATCGTCGAATACGATCACTGGCGACATCAACCCTTCTTTCTTGCAAAGAAGGCATTACGATATGATTCTTGGATGTCAAGCATTCTCGCCTAACCTCCAAAGGCATTCCTTTGGCGTCGTGTTTTTCGACTAGGGAACATGGGGAAATTTGATGGGTCTCAAAATTCCATCGAGTTTCTTCAAATCTATCGACCGGTGTCCAGAGTAGTAGAAGGAGGACAGTAGCGACATGGCAATTACCTTCCGTGTGTGCTCGAAGGGTTAAACGATCGTGGTTGTTAAACCAACCACTCGAGTCGATCTACTCGTGGCAACTCCTTTGCAACCTTCTACTAGCCAATTTCTAGGGCACCTACCATCACCCCGGGAAGGACGACGACCTGCATAGGATAAGACAGAATGACCACGAGACATTACGCTAATTCATCAGGCATTTTAGTCAGGTTCACAATTCAATTCTTGAGGTTTCGACTCATCATGTCGAGCCTTCAAGTAGAGAGTCCATGCGGATGAATCATAGAGGACATCGCTTTGAATCCTCCGACTCTTGTCATTGAACTCTTGAGATGGTCGATCGGATCTGTATTTGTTAATGAAAAGCGGTCGAGTGGACCAAAATCATCGTCGAGATGACAAGCATCCTCAAGAGGTGGCGAAGGTAGCAAGAAGAAAGATAAAAAGGCCAAAATCCGGGAACCGGGCAAAGGGCCAAAAGCTTCAAGCCAATGGTTCTAAGGAGGTCTGGTACGTAAGTGATAAGGAGCCCACAGTTCCAAGCAATACTTGATCGAGGCAAAGGTAAGAACCCGAGCGGAATAACGATAAGCCTAGGTGGTGCCCTTTCCATAAAAAGGAAGGACATGACCTTCCATGGCTGCAGGAGTTTTCCAGCGAAAAGTCGAGGACTACTACAGCGGCAAGGGCCACTTCCTACCCTCGAAGAGGTAGGGCAAGCTAGTGGTCGTACCGCAGTCGGACGATAACAAGGAGATGTTGTTTCAAGATCTGAACACATCATCGAGCACATCTTTGGGGATCATCGGCATACAAGTCAAAGCGTGACTTAAAGGCGATCGAGCGAGGTAAGCTCAATTGACCCTCCTCTTGTCAATAAATTGCGAAGTGGTGGGAAGTCACCATCTCTTTGAGAAGGTAGGCGCCCGATCCCTCCAACTCGACTAGGTCACTTTCCAATCGTGGTCGAACCCACCATCAACAACTATCGAGTAAATCAGTGTTGATTGATGGTGGTAGCTAGATGAACATTACATTTCACAGTACCACTGGACAAGATGCAAGTACTCGGGACCAAGGTAAGGCCGGTAAGATACTCTTTTCATGGTATTGTCTTACGGGTTCTTGACCAAACCATTGGTCAAGTTTCTCTTCCTTTAACATCTGGTTCACCAAGTAATTTTAGGGCGAGAAGATCTCCTTTGATGTAAATCGATTTTGATCTGACATATAATGTCATACTCGGTGTTATTGATCCACTATATATTTGAGGGTGTTAGATATGACTTGTATAGGGTGTTCTTTACATATTTTTATACACATATAGCTTGTATATGTTAGCCTTTAGGCCCATTGGAATAAGCAATGTTTCATTCCAACCGAAGAAAGGTTCTCAATATACAATTATAATAACTGAATACTTGCATGTTATTAATTTCCTGTAAAATTCTCAATACTTACATGATGTTAATTAATACAAAGCTGGCATCACAAGCTAACTCCGGAAGAAGCTAGCTTCAACAGAAGAAAAAAAGCCGACAAGCTGCCGAAAGGTTGCTCCAACTACACAGTGGAATTACGTGCATGATGATGAGTGCAGTGATGTCTCGTACGTTGTGGGGAGCCTCAGACTTGAATGAATGTGACGGCGTGCATATCGATCCATGCACATCAGGTCAGGTGTCCACAGAGTATTTTCCCATCCATAAAATTAAGGGTATTGCTACTTAACTTCGACAATTTTTGATAAAAAACTGTCACTTTTTCTTAGTTAGATGTGCTATAAGATTCGTGTTGTTGATGTATTGTTCATTCATTTTAATATTTCACGAGTACATATATGCGCATGGATCGGTGGATGGATGGATCCAAAACAGCGAGTTGTCTGGTACAACCGTCTCGACCAGCAGTCTGAGTGCAAAGGCATTGTTGTAGCTCTTACGCCCGTGCGTGCACGAGAGATGGCGGAGGACACCAAGGGAGACCTTGGCAGCGTCTTGGTCGGGTGGTTGGCGCCGAGCTCCCTCACCCAACCGGAACATCATAATGGGTTCACCATATTGTTGTATTTTGTTTATATATAATTTTATTTTTTGTCTTTGTTTTTGCTCAACCTCTCAAAGTACATGTGAAGAACATAGCGGGTTCACCACATTGCCGTATTTTGTTGGTATATAATTTTAATTTTTGTCTTTGTTTTTACTCAACCTCTTAAAGTACATGTGAAGGACATAACGGGTTCAGGACATAACGGGTTCACCATATTGCCGTATTTTGTTGGTATATAATTTTTTTTGTCTTTGTTTTTGCTCAACCTCTCAAAGTACATATGAGATTTTGAATCATGTGATGGAAATATGAGTTATTAAGACTTTCAAGAATAATTACAGTGACCAAGAACCAAAATTACATAAATAATTTACTGTAATTTATGTATAATGAAGTTGTAAATAAACTTTCAGAATATGACAGTTTTTATTTAGAAAACATCTTGAATTACGTGTGTAGCAGAGACCTAAAATTAACCGTGCAGCAGGGAGATCTGATCAGCAGCTTCTTGTATGCAAACAGGTGTGGTACACCGTATGTTTTATTCCATCACCATTTCATAGTACAGTAAAATTATTCAACGATAAAAATATATAACGAGTGTACGACATATATATATGGTACGTAATTTAATTGATAGACATTATTCATGGTCGTGTTTATTGTAACTTCAACTAATTCATGGGTTCTAGTTCTTCATGGAGGAGAATTGAGCTTGGAGCCAGTCCACAGTCTTCTTGTCCAGCTGGAATGCCTTGGCGAGAACATCATCTGAGATGGGTGGGTTCGCACCAAAGATTGTGTCGGCAATAGTGACCACTCCTGGGTTCTGGCTGCTCAGCCCGGAGATCGCAACAGCGGGTGCATCGTGGCTAGGGTTGAACTGGAAGTGGATCAGTGCCTTGGGAACACGAAAACATCGCCCTTGTTGAGCACCTTGGCGAAGAGCGTGTGGTTGGGGTTTGAGGTCACGAAACCGACGTTTAGGGTTCCCTCGACCACGGTGAGGATCTCGGTGGCGCGTGGGTGATAGTGCGGCGCAATCACCCCCTTTGGCGCGTAGTCCAGCCTTGCTAGGGAGATGCCGAGAGTGTTGAGACCAGGGATTTCGGCAACGGTGGCCGTGGTCACGGCGGAGCCAAGGGGTTGGCCGTGTCTCCAGGCTTGTCGAAACAGTCCATAAAGAAATCCTCCGGCTTGGCGTCCATTGGATTCTTGCAGACAAAGCCATTGACCAGCACTGCAAAGACAAAAGAAAAATATGGACGTGAGTGCAAGATTTGTCTGTGATATTGTCAGCTTGACATGTTTCAAAGCTATATATCTATCTATCTGGCTAGCTCGCTCTTATGGTGAATGAACATTAACATCATATATGCAAAGATATCATATGCTGCATGCATGTCAAGAGCTAGACCGATCGATATAAACACATGTACTGCTGGTGAATATCGAAGATTCAAACAGCACCGATCAATTGAAAGATTATTACCATGGGACTCCTTGTCGGCGACACAGAAGTCCTGGAGGATCAGGGTCGTACGCCAAGGCTTGCGATGCAACCATGGCGAGAAAGCGACCAAGAGAAGGCTGCTGCGGGAAGCCATCGTTTAGTTTCTAGGGTTTCTCTGCTTCCTATATATATGCCGTCGATCTAGAGCTTGCTAGTTGTGGCGCAATGGAGAAGAGAACGCATATATGGTGCGTATTTATAGGGAGAAGCAGGGTTTGATAACCGTTTTATTTTATTTTTTTTACGGAGGTCACCGGTAGGACGGTTTGGCGAAAATCGGAATAATTTAGGCCATTTTGAGCGAAATTTTCAAATCAAAATTTGTAATTTTGGATATTAAATTTAAAATGATCAAATTCAAACAAATCCGATTTTTTTAGCGATTTTGCCGGTTCGAACTTTTACGGGGTGCCGATATAACATATAATCCCGATTTTCGGTTGATTGTCGACGCTAATCAAAACTATGGGAAGAAGGCGTAGAAACAGTCATGCGTATGCTCTTGTACGCGAAACTTGCGGAAGAAATAATGGTTTTTGTGGTTTCACTGGTTTGGTTTGTTCGGAAATGGACGTTAATTACTTGTGGTCAAAAGTTTTTTAGGTTTACTTGGTCGAGTTAATTACTACTGACTAACTAGCTAGGTCGGTAGACACGATGGCACATGCAGATTACACCAGAGAAAAAACGGTACATGCATTGAACAAGTTTCTCACGTTAATCCTACATAAGCTGATGGCGATGCTTGGTTGTCTTTATAATGTTGAAATACATATTTTTACTATTTGGAGGCTCCTCTAGGAGCTCTCACGTTAATCCTATAAAGCAAAAAAACTAAAATTCTCATGTTAATCGAGAAAAAGAAAAATAGCTACGAATTCCTATTAGAGAAAAAGAAAACATCTGGATCATCCAAATCGAATAACTAATCTAACGTAGGGCACTACTACAAAAAGGCTAATAATGGACGTCTCATCACAGACGGTTGACCAAAACCGTCGGTATTACATTCAATCACAGACGGTTTTGGTTTAGAGGCAAATGCGTACTCTTAACTGCGGTAAAAAGCAAATGTGAAGAGCAATATCACGAGCGGTTCATATTGAAAACCGTCTATGAAGTATCACGAGCGGTTACGAACAAACCGTCGTGATATTATCGATATCCTGAGCGGTTTTAAAACACAACCGTCGTGAAGTATCCGAGCGGTTACGAACAAATAAATCGTGATATTAATAAGTATCCGAGCGGTTCTTAAAATAACCGTGTGATAATATCGCTCGGCGTGAGTTTCTTCATCGCCGTCGTCATTAAATCGCCATCCGCCGGCTCCCGATCGTCTCTTCATCGCATCGATCGCTTCGGCTCCCGATCGTCTCTTAAATCTCACGTTCTGAATTTATTCCTTGTTTTATAAAAGGATCATCCGTCATCAAGATGATCATCCCACATACTTATAAAAAAAGCGAAATTTGCCTCTTCCTTGTCGCGGCAGCGATGGCCTTCTGGCGCCTTTGTCTGAGCACCTCTCTCGGTGTAAGTTGAGCCGTCTTGCGGAAGAACACTATTTGATCAACGGTGTCTTCACTCCTCTGCCTGCGAGAATTTGCGGAAGCGGTGGCAGACCACCTTCCGCCGTCTTGACATCCTCCTCCTCCCGTGTCTTCGGGTGATCTCCACTTTCGGCGAGTTTACGCGTCATCGGCGTAGTCCTCAAAAGCGGCGTTGCGTCTCGGGAGCTTCCGTCACTTGGCGTAATGTGTCGGCGGCGGCCAAGAGAGTTGACGGTAGAGACCCCTCAAGCAAGGAAGAGCCTATGGGCTCAATTCTTCTTAGTTCAACGTCTGAGGTCTTGGAGAGCTTCGAGCAATGGCGTCAGCGGGTGGGCGCATTTGAGCCGTTCGTTGATGATCGAGGCCGTCCGTCTGACACCGTCGCCTATGAAATATGCGAGATGGAGATAGCGGCCTACCTTCGCCACTAGAAAAACCTTGTTTAATTATAGGTTTACGCTTTTTAATATAAACATGTAATTTCTTCATGTCATGTAAGTGTATATACTTGAAAAAACCATTTCACGAGCGGTTCCATAATAGAACCGTCAGTGATATGGTACATATCGCAGACGGTTCCATAATGGAACCGTCGTGATCATCCCATATCACCAGACGGTTCTATTATGGAACCGTCTGTGATAATATCAGCGGTTTCATAATAGAACCGTCTCGATAAAATCTCTTTATAAGTAGGAGCTAGCCCGGCTTGCCGCTAGGGTTTCGCTCTAACTCGTCACTCCCATGACCTTACTCTCGTCGTTCCTCCCGTCGCTCTTGATCGCCATTCTTCTGTCGCCAAGCGGTTGTAGCATCTGGTGACCTTGCAAAAGACACTCGTGCGATAAGAGTGTCTTTTCGCGTCACCGTTAATGCCTAACTCTGATGACGTAAACTCTCGTCACTCCCAGCTCGGCCGCTAGGGTTTGCGCCCGCCTAACTCCGTTCCTCCCCGCCTCGGCAGCCGTAGCTCGACCTGCGTCATTGTCGCCGCCCGACCCTTTGCGCCCGCTAGGGCTCTGGCGAACTTTGCTTTCCCCATCCTCCTCTATTCTCCTCTAGATCTGTTAGCTTAATGTCTTTTGTTGAGTTTGATTTTTATGCATGAGCCTTAAGTTGTGTCTGATGTTTGTGTGATTTATGCAAGGTAAAGAAATGGATGAGGTTGTCTTTGGTGGTGGGGAAGTCGCCACTAGTAGTTTTGTTGTACTAAGGTCCCTCTCTGTCTCTACCCTCCTTGCTTTGTGATGAAAATGGCTAGCTAGTGCTCTGCGATGGATCTTGAGGGCTACTCTTGGTGTGGTGGGTTTGGACACCCTTGGTCTTGTTCTCTTCTTGATGAAGCTTGCTCAATGATGTTAATAGTCTTATGCTGAAATTGAATTGATAATTAGTTCATATTAATAGTCCCTTGCTCTGTGATGTAATGATGTAAATAGTCTTATGCTGAAATTGAATTGATAATTAGTTCATATTAATAGTCCTCTTCTTTGTGTGATGTAATGATGTCAATAGTCTTATCTTTGAAATTGAATTGATAATTAGTTCATATTAATAGTCCCTTGCTCGTGATGTAATGGTGTCAATAGTCTTATGCTGAAATTGAATTGATAATTAGTTCATATTAATAGTCCCCTTGTTCATGCGGTCAAGTTCTCCTACCTCTTGCGTGCAGTCGTCCTACCATTCCATTCATAATCTCTTCTCTATAAAGTCTCCAGCGGTGGTGCTTGTGCCATTAAAACCGGCATCATATATATATATTATATATATATTATTCATAGTCTCGGCCACTTTAGGATCGTCCGCAGCGGCATGAGAAGAATGAGGCAGTATCCACGGGCAACCTCATTGAGCCTGTAAGTTTAAAAAGTATGGATGCAAAAGGCGTTAGGACATCCAATTACGGATTGGGCGTCGCTATGTTGAAAAAGTGGCGTTGATCTTAACTTCTCCGGTGGGAAGTGGCATCATGTATTAGCAACCAACAATTCTTGAGTATGTAATTGTCTTTAAACCAACAAGAACACAAAGCAACAATATGAGAATGGTTGCTTGGTGTTCTTATTGGAGTTTAAAAATTACATGCTCAAGCATGATGGTTGCTAATACATGATGCCACTTCTGAGATAAATCATCAACATTCATTGCAACATAGCGCGTCAATCGGGTAATTGGATGTCAGCGCTCTCTTGCATCCATACTTTTTGAATTGCGAGGCTCAATGGTCTATGTCTCATCCTTCTCATCATGCTGGGCAATCAAAGGCTGAGACTCTGAAGCATATATGATATGATCTACAAGCAACAACGCTTGGGCCTTTATAGAAAAAAGTCATCACAAGCGGTTCGGCCACAAGCATGCTATGATATGTACTTATCACAGAGCGGTTTGTGCTCTTCATCTGTGATATGTGCTTATCACAGAGCGGTTTGTGGATGAAACCGTCTGTGATATTACTGCTCATGACGGTTTGAACCACAAACCGTGCGTGAAAGTATACATCACGAGCGGTTCAAAACCGTGCATGATGACCTCATGTCATCATGACCCATAAACTCGAACGGCTCATGAAAGCAAATGCTGTGATGGCGTTTTGAACCGCTGTGAAAGCCTTTTACGTAGTAGTTAGATTATAACTAAAAATATAAAGCTAACCAAATCATATAGGCTGCTGAATCCAGTTCTAGCCAATCTTACTCGATTACGACACGGAACATGTCACAGGAGAAGGCAAACAAAATAGAGCTTCGAATACAAATCAAACTAGAAAATCACAACATGCTAGCATTGCCATGAATGCAGGCATCCTAGGTACAATATTAATGTTAGCTAACTTGATCTCCACAGGAGAGAGCAAACTAAGCAGAGCTTCTCCATGGGCAAGATCAAACAATTAACGTTATGCAAAAAAATATATGGGTCATTCCGCCCTTAATTTTACATGGACTCTAAAATGCGGCTCGCTCAGTTTAGCTATATTTCTTCATGTTTTGGGAGTATCCATTTCAATATATTTATCCATTGAGGAAATTTATAGTGTAGTTGTAACATCCCAAAATTTCCAATTTTATGAAAAATAGGTTGAAAATAGGTAGGAGAATAATTTTGGGCATGTTTACATGAGGGAAAAAATTGAGCATATTTTGTGAATTTCATTTACATAAGCAGACACTTGTAAGAATTTTCGGGAAAATCACGAGCACAACAATCTAAAAATTTACATAAGAAACTAAATTGAGTGGGAACCCTCACAAAAATCTTGAGAACTAATGTGAGCTAAAAATATGTGGTTACAACTACTTAAATCCTCTCTATGTTTGTTTGATTGTGGTGGGGTTGGCGAGAAAGAAAATGTTATACATAGCAGTGTGAAGCGAAAGGATAGTACAATCGAAAAATGAACTTTTGAAACTAACAAAATGTTTGTGAAAAATATAAGTATTATTGCTATCCTCATCTTCTCTTAGTGTTCTCCCGTTACCTAAACCCTTGTAGATCTTGCATTTCTCATCTTACTCTTGCCTTTGTTTTGACAACAATGATTTTTGATACTTTCCTCATTCTCAACTCATGTAAATGACCAGACACAATGACAATGCCTAGGACTAGACTATCATATGGGAGCTCACTTGTTGAGTAGCATGTGAGCTAATTATCCCCTTCTATTGTGCACTTATGTAAGTAGGCGATGTAATGTGATGCTTGTAAGTTGCTATTTGAGTGTGGTGTGTTTGCGGTTTGCCTTGGTGTTGTATTTACATAAACATACTAAAACCTAGCCTTATGTTAAAAATAAATTGTGTGCTGTCCCTCTTGCTTTCTTTTTCGTTTATTTTAAGTTGGTTCTTGTGTTTTAAAGCTTAAAATCTCTAAATTAAATTAAGGACCTTTTCCCGTTGTTTCTCCTACCTTATGCTTTTCCCTCTCATCTCCATAATGGAAGTCACATGTTAATTAAAGATTAATAGCGAGAATCGGTAAAAAGAAGGACATGATTGAGTAGCTACCATTTTATCTAACCTTCATGAATGACGTAGCTTGGTAACGTAGTAGTTTAATTACATCATTTATGTTAGGTTGATGTTGGTGGATTTGCATGATCAAAGTGATATTTGATAATCGAGAAATTGGATTATTACTCATGGTTCCCGAATATGATCTTAGAAGAGTTAATTAGATTTTCGAACCCTAAGATATTAACCTTTGTGGGATTATTTGTGGATTATGGTAGATGTTACCATAGGAGGTTGCATTATGAGTATAGATAGAACTATTGTAGTGAGGTGTAAGCTTGCTTGCGGGTGATGTTGGATTTATGTTGGAGGAATATGCAGGTAGAACTCATAGAACACATGTAGTAGGTATAATAAATAACTTTATGGGTTCACTTGGGGATTTAGATTTTAGATATGTCTTAGTCAATATGTCGATAAGATTGTGAGTTGGATTCAAGTCTAGTGTGATAGAGTTAGAAATTGAAGCTGTGATGATATTATAAACAATTTGAGATTTGTGAAGTTGTATTGAGTGTATAACCGATTAAGTAATACTTATAGAGATGAAGAATGATTAGGTGATTGAATGGTGCGTATAGTGGATGACTATTAGGATTAAATAGGAGATTTATGTTTGTGGGAATAGTTGTCCCAAGGATGATGTAACGTCCCGTTTTCGGACGTAAATAGTATTAGCTAATTTCGGTTTTTCAGTTTTCATTCGTAATTGAAATTACCAAGTATTTTCAAAAATCTCCTTTCTTCTTCTAGCTCAGGTTTGTGTTTCAAATACCTTTGACCGTTGAAATTCAAATTTGGGTTTGAATTTCTCCATTTTTGAACTTCGGGCCTTCTTCTCTTTGGCCTTCTAATCTTTTTGGGCTCAGCCCAGTCCTCTTTTTGGGCCAGCCCAACCTCCTTGGCCCAGCCGAGCCCTCGCTTTTCTTGGCCCGGCCTACCCCGGCCCAAGCCTCCTCCGGCCTGATTCCTCCCTCGGCCCACTTGTCCTAAGCCATCCGGCGCCGTTGTCTTCTTTCCCCTGTCTTCTTCCTCTTGGCCGCCTCTGCCCGAGCCGCTCTCTTCTCTTCCCTCATGTGCTCTTGGCGCCAGCTCCCTCAGCCACACGCCACCGCCATGAGCTCCTCTGCGCTACCCAGTCGCAGCTCCCTGCCACCCATGTGTCGCTGCAGCCACGCACGTGAGCTCCCTCCCCCTTTTCTTCTCGTGCGCACACGTCACCGCCTGCGCCTCACATGCCACCTCCCTGGCGCTACCACCAACCCTCGCTGCACCCTATGTGCCGCCTCGCCCTCGTCTTGTCCTCTCGGCGTGCCGCACACGCCATCGCCGGCAAATCCGTCGTGTGGCCTGCGCTCAGCTTGCCTGGCGTGCTTGCATAGCGTCATAGCTCCTCCCTCCAGCGGCTCAAGGCTCCTTGCCAGCTATAAAGCCCCCAATGCCTCCCTTGTCTCCCCTCCCACCCCATCTTCTTCCTCGAAACCACAGTGAGCCGCACCCCCATTGTCATTGCCGCCCTCCTTGCCATTAAATGCTGCTCTGGTGAGCCTCGCTCCCCGGAGACCAGCGTCTCATGAGCCCATAGCGTGAGGATTCCATCCCCCTCCTCCTTGCCCCCTCCCGCCGTCGAGACATGCCACCACTGGCGCCTCCTCCCCTCCGCTCCCGTGGCCGTCGTCGCTGGACCAACTCGGTCGCTCTGAGCCACCACAGCTCCACCTCCATCCTCCCCATGCCTTCGCGTGACTCGTGCGTGCGCCGCCCTCCTCCTTGCGTCGATGGTGCCGCATAAGCTTGTGGAGCCGCCGCCGCCTCCTTGCCCCGCCGCTACGCTCCGCCCTCTCGGCACCGCCAACACCATGGGATCGCCACCTTAGGAGGTCCGTTCTACCGCTTCGCTCGCCTCCCCACGCCACCACTGCCCGGTCACGCCTCGCTTCTTACCACCCGAGTGCTCCCTCGGCTCCCCTCTCTCTGTAACTGGAAGAAAGAAATGGGGAAGGAGCCGTGGCCTTTTCTCGCTCCCCCTTTGTCTCACTTCCGTGTGGGGCCCGCGCACAATAGGCACCCCATGGACCGTGCGCATGCACCGGTGGTCCTGGCCCATGCGACTGTGTGGTGGGCCAAGCCACTATGCAGCCGGGCCCACCTGTTAGAGAGACTTGTCTCTCTCTCTCTCTCTCCCTTTTTCCTTTGCATTTAATTCCTTTCAATCTTCGGAAGTCTCGTTCTCCCTCGTCGTAGCTCCAAAAATTATGAAATTTGTTTCTAAAATTTGTTAATTCAAGATCTTGCTAATGCCATAGGTCTTGTTCAAATTGGAGTTCATTTATTGTTCTTTATTATTTATTTACTCTCTTTGCTTGTTTGTGCCTTTTTACGGTACATTAAATGCGATTAGGATTGAGAGCGGAGGATCTCCAAGTTGATCAAGCACAAGAATATCAAGATTCTCTTACCTATAACCAAGGCGAGTCAATACTTTGATCATATTAAGCCTACATTTTATGCAAATTATATTCATTTAAATTACCAAAAACTGTATGCTTTAATTCTTTAATCAAATGTATGTTAAAGCTTAAGGTAGTTAAATACACATTTGATGATTAATTAATTAATATGCCATCCCTTGATAATTGAATCCATTATTCCATGTCACCCTAGTAATCTATATGGTAATACTAGTTATAGGTTGTACATAAGCGACATGCTAGTCTTGCTTAAATCTTAGGGTATTAAATACCCCAATCATCATCTCTTCAAACATGAAATGATTTTGTGCAGTCATTGGTGGTCCATGGTGAAATGAATGAGATAATTTGGTTTTACTTCTCAAAACCCTAATAACACCTTTTCCTATCTGGGCGGATGGTATGATGGATGATGTGTTGGTGGGTGCTAATGCAGCCCAAGGGATCTTGGTATGTTGGTGGGTGCTAATGCTGACCAGTGAATACTAGATAACCCTAAGGACTTAATCTTGTCATGACCTCCTATGTAAAACAAGTACAACAACAAATGCGTAAAGTACAACTGGCTAAATAATTTGTATCCATCAATCTGAGGTTCACGGTAGATGTCATGATCTGTAAGCCTTTGTGGCGAAGGGGTGAGGGCTCACGATGTAAGTCGTTAAGAGGCATAAGAGGAGATGCAGGTAAGGGTTAACAGATCTTCAAGAGCGTAACCCTTACTAAGCGAAACCTTAGCGGGTGTAACTAATACTGTTGGATGCATTGTAAAGGCCTTGTGGTGATCTCCCCTTGATTCACATGTCTATGGAAGCATGTGTACAAATCAAGATAATTATCTCTTGTGGGTAAAGTGTACAATCTCTGCAGTATTAAAGCTGTTTTAAGCAGTGGCGCCTCGGTCAAAAGGCGGACATGGGAACTTAACTTGAGTTAGTTCTATTTCAAAAACCTTGTGGGTGGAATGAAAATGTGATGGGCTCACCTAGCCACAGGTTTGGATTTTACACGAGGCCTTGAGCTCAGTGGTGGTAATAATTGGAGGTAGCTCAATCAAAAGATGCATAGTGTAGAGTTTACGATGGAGGAACCTCTCTTTGAAATAAATATTGCACAATTGCTCTCTTTAATCAAATGCAATTTGTTAAAATGCTAAGTGATAGGAATTTGTAATATTGATAATTGAAAATGTTGCTTTAGCAAATAATAGAACCTGAGCCATCCTTGTTTAGCCTTGCATATATATTATTGCATTGTGTGTTGGCTCGCAAGCACGAAAGTTGTGCTCATTCTCGCCCTTGAAGACTACGCGTATTATGAGGATCCAGAAGCTGGAGGCCTAGGAGATGATGAGGCGTAGTTAGTCTTAGTTGTTCTAGTCTCGCCCCAGTCTAGTTGACTCTGTGATGCTTGCGTGCATCCTATATTATCTGAGTCTTTGGGTAATATCGGACGCACACGGGTTTTCCCAGTCGGTTGCCTATGGAGAGATGTGTTTTACCTTTTATACTGTTGTAAACCGCTTTTGTCATGTAATCTTTGCCCTTGTCCGGCCCTTTTGTAAAACCCGACCTAATGCGGTCTATGTAAACTCTGTGTGTTAATTAATGAATGGTATGGTTTAATCTACGTCATGTATATTTTGATTCAGTGATGTATCTGTGAGTGCTATCTACTGATCCAAGGAATAGCACAATATTTCCATAGAGGATTTGGATTCTCGGAATTCGGGTCCGACATAGCTTATATCGAGCATCTGTTGTAGGATCCTTAGCTAGACTGGTTGAACCCTAAGGACTTGTGTCCTATTTTCAAAAATTAAGAAAAGTTTTATTAAAATATAGCCTAATTATTGCTCCTTCTCATCACTCTTAGTTCTTTACTTACCTTGACTTCACTTGAGTTTTACTCGGTCCTAACCTTTTCTCTGTTTCAAAATTGTAGATGACCGGTGCTTCATCCGATGCCCCATGGGACTTTTTCTCTCATGGAAAGACTTGAGAGAGTTCGTGGATATCCTCCGCCAACTCATGTAGTACACAGGTTACTGTTTGACCCATCTTCAAGGCGGAAGACTCGAGATCTTGACCCTTGAATCTTGGTATATGGAGGTGTACCTCTACAGGATGGCGAGTCCATCACCCCACCTTGAGCCGATTATTCGAGGCGGCATTACGTCGATGAGTTTAGGAGCCTTGGCTCGTGTCGCCTCGGCTCTTTGTGCGGATGCCGAGGGCGACTGTTGGGATCTCCATTCGCTTCTATCAGAGCCCTACCCGAGATCTTTGAAATCGGAGAAGCGACCCCGTCTAACTCACCAAGTCAGCTCGCTCGGGCCTTGTGGCTTCCCTCACCGGTCACGTGTACAAGATTAGACAACCGGATGCATCTCGCGGAAGATACAACCTCTCCAACACCTTAAGTAAGCAGTTGCTCGGATCGGATCGGCCCTTTTGAGGTGAAGCGGGAAAGAATGCCGCCATCACCGAGATATACGGATCGCGGCGACCACTCGATCTCTACCCCAACTCCGCTGCACCCGTCGTCATCCCTAGCAACATAGTGCCAGCCCGACGTTCAAGATCCCGCATCAGGATAATTGCGTGTAAGAGCATGCGACGCCCCAGTCCGCCGCCCATCATCAACCTTGGAGAGTCTAGCCGTGGACACAACCTCAGCCGTTTTCGCTTCCACTCACAGGCTTAGAATCTTGAGAAGAAGCTTGACTGCTTGCCGTTGTAGCGAAGACAAGGTGGACTTTGCCACCCATCGGTGAAAGGAGATCTTGGCGCTTGGTGGGAAAATTACCTTCTTGCCCAAAGGTGATGACGGTTTGGTGTCGAAGAAGAAGAATAATCGATATATGACACGAAGCGCGACATCTCTGAGGAGCTCAACTTGGCCCTATGGCAAAGCGCCGCGAAGATATTGTTGAAGCACCACAAGAGGAATATGAACCGACAGCGAGACAATTCCACAATTTGAATTCAAAGCGCTTTGAGAACCAACCGTGCCGGCCGGTATAATGAGATTGAAGAAGAATGAGTTGAGCTCTCAAGCGAAATAGATGTCGATCAATGAAGACCTAACTAAGTTCAACCAACTTGCCGCTCGCCCCAATGATGTAGCGGATGAAGAGGAAAAGATTGATCGCCGTGGAAGGCATCTGAGTTCAACTCATCCTCCATGACTTTTCGGCTTCCATCACACAGTCAACAAAGCCGTCGTGTTGGAAAATGAGAAAAACACCGCGAAATCAGGTACGCCAAGAAAGATGGCATTTGAGAGGCCCCAAAGTAGCTTTCATGAGAAAACTGACATTCGGGGGGCCCGTCCTTCCAACTATCGGTAGCCTCGTCGGAGGAATCCCAATCGCAACCCGTGTCCCAACGAGAATGTTTCCCGTGGTCCCCTCCCCACCGAATAGCCTGTAGTGCGTAACCCGGTAGCACATCTTTCTTGCTTCAGTTGTGGGACAAAAGGACACTTTGCCAATAGGTGCCCTCAACGCCGAGTCACCACAGTGCCTTCTAGCTTGGGAGCCACACTAGCTCAACGATAGACTTCAGCTCCGGCAAAAGCCGTCAGACCTCTTAAGCATCTAGAAGTTTATTTTTGGAAGCCAAAGCCAGAACCAAGGCCAAGTAAATCATGTTGCCGCCACAAAGACCCAAGCAGCTTTAGGAGTTGTAAGAGGTACTAATGAGGATCTAATAATCCTCATTTAATTATTTATCTGTAATTCATATTATGGATAATAATGACATCATATAGTTCTTGAGTATACCCCTTAATATTCATAAGGGAGAAACTGGAGGTCGTAAGTTCTTCAACGACCACCCGATAGTCGTAAGTCCTCCTATGACTACCCCATAGTCGTAAGTCCTTCTATGACTATATTGTGATCGTAAGTTCTACTACAATCAGTCTGTGGTCGTAAGCTCTTCTACGACCACTACCTGGTCGTAGGTTCTTCTACGACCAGTTTCTAGTCGATAGGGCTCACGGACATATGGGTCTAATTGATTAGGGAATCTTCTGTACCGTATCCAAGGATATGAGCAATTAATTATACTATTATTCTATGGAATAATGGCATGATTTAACTCCTTTGTTATGGTGATAACTTCCTAGCGATGTGGGAACGTTACTACTGCCACAATAACCTCCAATAACGGCTCCATGATCCGGAACATTAAGGTGATCTTTAGACTGGAGATGGAGCGGCACATTTCGAGATGTGTATAGAAGGCAGAATCATCATGATAATCGGGAGATGGAGAAGCAATTAGAAACACAATAAGGAGCTCAAGACACTATACTCTAGTCTTTCTCTTGATCTTGTAATCGGCATACTCAATACATACACACGGGAGTAGGGTTGTTATTCTCCCAAAGAAGGCCGAACACATATAAAATTCCCGTGTCTCCCTCTGCGTGATTTTGAGCCTAGGGAACCCCGAATCAAACAATCTTCGTAAGTTCGGTTCTAAAACAAGCGGTTGGCGGCCGTGGGGATCTCCGAGTCATCGGCTTTCCTTCATCTTTTCCAACTCTCATGCTCTCATGACACGGGGAGTGGAGCGAGGGAAGCTAGTTCGACTTGGCCAAGTCTGTGAGATATCGACATGGATCTTTGTTTTTGACTCGTGCGGAGTATTGCTTCATCCGATGGTGATGTCTCCTCCGAAGATCCTTCTCGAGGAGATCATACCACCGATGGAGTTGAGGAAAGATCCTTATCCTACAACAATACGTCGGATGAGGAACCGGCTTCCTCGGAGGGCAAGAAGTCCATCAGACAACAACAAGGATTGTCCCAAAGGGCTTAGAGCATGGTGAGAGTTCTCCCTCTGAATGCTCAAGTCTACGAAAGCGATCTTACTTAGCCGCGGCAACTCTTGGAAGTCGTAATTTGGATCTTCATCGGCACTGGTGGTTCTCTCTCTGGCTAGCTTGACCAAGGATCTTGATCGAACATGCTCTTCTGTGAGTTCGACCATCCCAGCAGAGGCTCACCTACAGACGGAGATAGCTATAACCGAAATTCCCCTTCCTAGGGGTTTGCTCTAAGTTGCCAGATGGTGTCATTCGACTACTCCTCAAGCGAGGAGACCTCAAGTGCAAGTGGAGATCATCAACAGGTGGTCTTCGTCCTTCCCTCGGGTAGCAATAACTCTCCTAGAGGCAGGACTGAGGATGCTTCCCGACGATCACACCCTACGACCACTCGTGGCAATGACAAGGACACCTCCGGTGATGAACAGAGTCAATACTATGATGAGCATGCGGGAAATCCTCGAGATCTTCGAACTTCACTAAGGCAAGCTCTAAGATCAAGTATGGATGATTCTGAAACAATCCGACGGAAAGAAATTACAGCTCAAAGAAATTTGCTGGCGCGCTCAATACAAGTCGGAAGAAGCTCAGGAACTCCAGCATATCAACGATCTGCTCGAGAACTCATCTCGAGCTTGCCGAAACACGGCTATGACCTCTTCGCCGAAGAGATCGCACGAAGGTTACGAAGCACGATGAGCAAGCTCGAACGTTCCCGCCGACATCATTCTAGAAGTCATAGCAGTATGAGTCCATCTGCTCCCAGTCACTCGAATAAATCACCGCATGGAGATCGACGCAAGTTGCATCGTTCCTCGAACCGGAAAAGGGTTCCGCGAACGCCTGATGATCAAAAAGCTCCCAGGAGAGGTGATCATTCACCACTCCAACCTAGAGGTCTGCAACAGCAGGCAAAATACGAGGAGTATTAGCCTCGTAGGATCGAGACTTATCATTAGTCAGATTCAACCATTGCCGGGTATCGTCGAGTACAATCACCTGGCGATGTCAACCCTTCTTTCTTGCAAAGAAGGCGTTACATTGTGATTACCGGATGTTGAGCATTCTCGCCTAACCTCCGAGCTGTTCACTAGCCGCCGCGTTTTCGACTAGGGAACATGGAGAAATTTGATGGGTCTCAAAATTCCATCGAGTTTCTTCAAATCTATACGACTACTGTCCGAGTAGTAGGAGGACAGCGCGACATGGCGAATTACCTTCCAACTGTGCTCGAAGGATCCGCTCGATTGTGGTTGTTAAACCAACTACTCGAGTTGATCTACTCGTGGCAACTCCTTTGCAACCTTCTACTAGCCAATTTTCAGGGCACCTACCATCACCCTGGGAAGAAGGACGACCTGCATAGGATAAGACAGAATGACCACGAGACATTACGCTAATTCATTGGGCATTTCGATCGGAGTTCACAATTCAATTCACGAGGTTTCGACTCATCATGTAATCGAGCCTTCAAGTAGGGAGTCATGACGAGAAGAATCACGAGAGGATATCGCTTTGAATCCTCCAACTCTGTCATTGAACTCTTGAGATGGTCGATCGATGCGTATGTTGTTAGTGAAAGCGGTCGAGTGGACCAAAATCATCGATCGAGATGACAAGCATCCTCAAGAAATTTGGCGAAGGTAGCAAGAAGAAAGATAAAAGGCCAAAAATCCGGGAACCGGGCAAAGGGCCAAAAGCTTCAAGCCAATGGTTCTAAGGAGGTCTGGCCGTAGCGATAAGGAACCACAGTTCAAGGAATACTTGATCGAGGCAAAGGTAAGCACCCGAGCGGAATAACGATAAGCCTAGGTGGTGCCCTTTCCGCAAAAAGGAAGGACATGACCTTCCATAGCTAGAGTTTTCCAACAAAAAGTCGAGGACTACTACAACGGCAAAGGGCCACTTCCTACCCTCGAAGAGGTAGGGCAAGCTAGTGGTCGTACACAGTCGGGCGATAACAAGGAGATGCCGTTTCAAGATCCTGAACACACCATCGAGCACATCTTTGGGGGATCATCGGCATACGAGTCAAAGCGACAGCTTAAGGCAGTCGAACACGAGGTAAGCTCAATTGACCCTCCTCTTGTCAATAAATTGGCGAAGTGGTCGGAAGTCACCATCTCTTTCGAGAAGGTAGACTGCTCGATCCCTCCAACTCGACCAGGTCACTTTCCAATCATGGTCGAACCCACCATCAACAACTGTCGAGTAAATCTAGTGTTGATTGATGGTGGCAGCTCATTGAACATTCTGTTTACGAGTACTCTGGATGAGATGCAAGTACCTAGGACCAAGGTAGGACCGGTAAGATACTATTTTCATGGTATTGTACTGGGGTCTTCGGCCAAACTCATTGGTCAAGTTTTTCTTCCTTTAACATTTGGTTCACCAAGTAAATTTAGGACAGAAAAGATCTCCTTTGATGTGGTTGATTTTGATATGGCATATAATGCTATACTCAGATAACCAGCTTTGGCAAAATTCTTAATGGCAATTCATTATGGGTATCAATGTCTTAAGATGCCAGGTCCCAAAGGAGTAATCACAATTCATTGTGATAAGAAGATGAATGCATCGATGTGGAAATCGATCCCTCGAGATGGTTGGTCGGATACCAACTCGGGGAAGAAAAAGGCGATCTTCGACCAAGCAGTTGAAGCCTAAAGTTGTACCTAAGCCGAACGACCAAGTCAAAGAGGTTTCCCTGGATCCAGAGGAGCCCTCGGTATTCACATCGGGATACTTCCGACCCTAAATAAGTGAGGTAGATCCACGGCAGTGCCGGCGATCGTCTTGCGCCCATAATAATGGAGGCGGTTGAGCAGCGAATAGCCAAATAATGCAAGAAATTAAAACTGAGTCTTGACCCGACATTAGCGCTCGAGGCTTAGGTACAAAATTACCCTCGATATATGGGCGATTCATTGCGCGGCACTGTTCTGATCTTGAGGCTCCTGAATCTGTTCCGGTCGCTTGGGGCTAACTCTGACCAATCGAGCTCGAGACCAGCGTGATTACTCCACTTGAGACTGATGGAGTTCGACTCCACGATTGGAAAGTGACCTGAGTTGAGTTGGAGGATCGGGCAATCTATCTTCTCGAAAGAGATGGTGACTTGACCACTTGACGAATTTATTGACAGAGGAGGTCAATTGAGCTTACCTCGCGTTATTGCCTTGTAATGCGTTTAACTTTAACTTCGTATGCCGATGATCCCCCAAAGATGTGCCGATGTGTTGGGATCTTGAAATGGGATCTCCTTGTTATCGTCGTGTGTACAACCACTAACTTGCCCTACCTCTTGAGGGTAGAAGTGGCCCTATGCGTTGTAGTAGTCCCGACTTTTCGTTGGAAAACTTCGGCGATTGAAGGTCATGTCCTTCCTTTTATGGAAAGGGCACCACCTAGGCTTATCGTTACCTAAAGGATCTAGCATACAACCAAAATGAGGAAGAATTTAAACAATATCTCATCTAATGACATAAAAAGATTAACATTTAATAGAACAAAAGCGAGGAATATAATCGAATGTAAATAATTATATCAAAGGGGTGATCAAGGATCACAAGTAGTATAATCAACCATAACATAGAAAAAGGTATCATCCACCATCTAACTTTATTTATTACAGTCCATCACTTAATGAATGGAAGGCGAAACCAAATCAAATTATTGAAACTTGAATATGGTGAAGTGAATGAATAGTGCATGTCTACTCCCTCCATTAATGTCATCATCAACGATCACCTAAAATAAACAACAAAGGCAAGAATGAGTCGAGACTCGAGCAAGTACAAAGAATAAGCTGGACATACAATAAATATGAACAAGACAATATCATTAAAGATAATGAACATAGCCTTGAAAGAACATATGAATGAATAGAATGAATGGATTGCACTCTTGCTTATACCGATATAGCTAGTGACACACCGTCGGTGTTCACTTAGTCCGCATTTAACAAAATGCGGGGATCAAAAACCCGTATGAAGAAGCGTTTCATCACGGAGTCCAAATCTGCCCACATTGGAATGGTGGGTCTTACGTTATATCTTTGGAATTGATGGGTCTTTGAAATCCACTCCGTGGATGAAACAAGAACAATGGATGCATGTAATGAACTTTCAATAATGAAAGCGTCATCTTCAAACATGGATACTTGAATATGAAAGGAACATAAATCTGAAACTTCTCATGGATCATAGAAAAACAGGTCACGAACATTAAGCATTCAACATTCACTAGCCTTAAGAATATTAAAGTACTTGTCTTAGTGTTTGCGGCGTTATTGGTAAACGAAGGTGCCCCTAAACCGAAGCCTCTCCGCCTACACAAGTAAGTACTTGAAATAAGAACAACATGGTACATGACACTACTAGCAACATTCTACAATACCTTCCGACAACCCAAGAATTAACTATTAGACCTATTACGAAAGCAGACAACACAATCATAGAAAATGAATCTGGACAGCAGCACGGAATAAATCATAACTATTGATCTGAGACTCGGAACGAGGTGAGCCTAGATCCTAAGGAAACTTAACGAACATATCTACAAAAGTCTAGTTGGCGAGATCTCCCAATTCGGCAAAAAGAATAAGCTAACAGGTAGATGAAAGTATAAGACAGATTCTGTCTGAGACGAAAAAGACAGCAGTAAAGAACAGATCACAACTTTTGATCTACAACTCCGATTAGGGTGTTCTTTATCATTATGAAAAGGTTATAAAAATTTATACAACATCCTAGTTGGGTGAAAACCCTGAATCTGCCATTAACTTAATCATATTTTAACTCTAATCGAGCTCCAAATACAAACAAAAATAAATACTTATGAAATTATCTAGCAAATAATTTATTTGAATCTTAAAATATTTATCATGAATAAATATGAATTTTCACAGATTTTTAGGACTCAAGTCAATCTTGGGAAAATTCAAATCCCAATCTAAAAGCCTGCGATAAATGACTTGCGATGAGGTTGGCGACAATGCGTCGGCAAGATCTGAGTCTAGGTGACAAGATGGAAGAGGTCTACATCGTGCGGAAGTTTCTTCGTACCGTGCCCAGAAATTCTCTCCGTCGTCGGCCACGATTGAGCAATTCGGCGACATAAAAATATGTCGATCGAAGAGCTAATCGGTAACGAAGATGCATGAAGAGGGAGAGCGTCGCTCTGACAGCGGCGATGGAGCAGGGAGCACTTGCTCTGGCCTACTTGACAGATGGGAGGCCGATCGTCGAATCATGAAGGTGAAGGCTCCTCGGTGGTTCTAGTGGCGGCGGTGGTCGTCAATCTGGGAGAGTTGACAAGGCAAAAGTAAGGTATTTTAATTGTAATGATTATGGACACTTTGCTTGAGAATGTCATAAGCCCAATAAGAAGGAGAAAGCGGAGGCACATCTCATTGGGCGGATGTTGACGATGGATCGTGATGTGAAGAAGATGCAACAAGCTTAAGGGGTGATTGTTGGGTTAATCTTGTTGCATGTGGGCTTTGTCTTGATAGCCCTATGGTCAAATTGTCTAGTCGGTTTGGGATGTTTGGAGGTTTCCTTTTGTTATCAATCGGTGTTTAAATTAGCAAGATAGAGATCAATTAGTGATTTGAGATCAATTAGCTTCTTTCGAGGTTTAGTTTTGGCTTGATTACCAAGTTCGTAGTCTTTAAAAGGACTTGTAATCAGATCGGTTTGATTGAAGCAATAGAGAAAAAAAGAAAAGTTATGCGACGGTCAGACACCAAAATCCTCTATTCTTACATGCATAATGCGTATCGTTTCACGTGCGGCATCAATGAGCTCTCGCTTCGAGGGTCATCACATGCGTGTGTTGCTTCACCATCATCGTGTGTATGCGCATGTGTTTTAGCCAAAACATGAGTTCCTTCACGGTGCTACGTGCGTGTTCACGTGTGTGTGTTTTGTGTTCTCGCGTTGAGTATTAGTCTGGCGTAACACATCCATCGGACCATCCGCCCGAGATGGGAAAAGGAGGTTATTAGGGTTTTGAGAAGTAAAACCAGATTATCTCATTCATTTCGGTCATGGACCACCAATGACAGCACAAAATCATTTCATGTGTGAAGAGATGATGATTGGGGGTATTTAATACCCCGGTACTTAAGCAAGACTAGCATGTCGCTTAAGTAGAACCTATAACTAGTATTACCATATAGATTACTAGGGTGACATGGAATAATGGATTCAATTATCAAGGGATGGCATATTAATTAATTAATCATCAAATGTGTATTTAACTACCTTAAGCTTTAACATACATTTGATTAAAGAATTAAAGCATGCAATTTTTGGAAATTTAAATGAATATAATTTACATAAAATGTAGGCTTAATATGATCAAAGTATTGACTCGCCTTGGTTATAGGTAAGAGAATCTTGATATTCTTGTGCTTGATCAACTTGGAGATCCTCCGTGTCTTCAAATCCTAATCGGACGAATGTACCAAAAAAAGGCACAAACAAGCAAAGAGAGTAAATAAATAATAAATAACAATAAATGAACTCCAATTTGAACAAGACCTATGTCATTAGCAAGATCTTGAATTAACAAATTTTAGAAACAAATTTCATAATTTTTGGAGCTCTGACGAGGAGAAGCAGAGACTTAGAAGATTGAAAGGAATTAAATCATAAGGAAAAGGAGAGAGAGAGAGTCTCTCTAACAGTGGGCCTGGCTGCATAGTGGCTTGGCCCACCGCACGATTCATGGGCAGGGACCACGGTGCATGCGCCTGTCCATGGGGCGCCTATTGTGCCTGAGGCCCCACGAAAGTGAGACAAAGGGGGAGAGAAAAGGCCACGGCTCATTCCCATTTCTTTCTTCGATTCTGAGAGAGAGGCGAGGGAGCACTCGGGCGGCAAGAAGCGTGGCGGCAGCAGCAAGTGGTGGCGCGAGGCGAGGCAGCAGGCGAGCAGGACCTCCGGAAGGTGGCGATCCCATGGGTGTTGGCGGTCTTGGGAGGCGAGGCGGCGGCCAGTGGGGCAGGCGGCGGCGGCTCCACAAGCTTATCTTGGCGCCATCGGCCTTAGGAGGAGGCGCCGCGCACAAGTCATGTGAGGCATGGGGAGGATGGAGGTGGAGCAGGGGTGGCTCGGGAGGCGGCTGAGTTGGTCCCGGCAGTGGCGGGAGGCGGAGGAGGCGCGGTGGTGGCATGTCTTGGCGGCGGGGAGGAGCGCGGAGGAGGATGGAATCCTCGCGTTGCGAGGTCATGGTGATCACGGTCTCCGGAGGCGAGGCTCACGGAGGCGAGCGAATAGCAAGGAGGCGGCTTGGCAAACAATGGGGGCGGCTCGGTGTGCCGAGGAAGAAGATGGGGTGGGGAGGGAGACAAGGGGAGGCATTGGGGGCTTTATAGCGGCAAAGGCGCCTTGGAGCCGTTGAAGGGAGGAGCTTCGGACCTTCATAGCTAGCATGTCTTGTGTGCCTTGTGTAGCCCAGGCAGGATGGCTCAGCGATGGCGTCTTGTGACACTTGAGAGAGGACAAGACTAAGGCGAGGCGACATAGAGTGCAGATGAGGTTGGTGGTAGCGCCCGAGGTGGCATCTGGCCTTGACGGTGACGTCTTGTATACGCGAAGAAAAAAGGGAGGAGCTCACGTGTGTGCTGCTGGCTGACACAGTGCGAGGCTGCGGTTGGAGTGTAGAGGAGCTCATGGCGGTGGCGTGTGGTGAGGGCTGGTGCCAAAGCACATGAGGGAAGAAGAGAAGCGGCTCGAGGCGGGGCGGAGGGAGAAACGGGAAAAGACAAGCGTGGCCCGGATGAAAGCAGGCCAAGTGGTAGAAGCGAGTAGGAGGAGGCTTGGTAAGGGCGTGTGAGCCAAAAGCGAGGACTCGAGGTGGGCCAAAAAGATTAGAAGGCCAAAGAAGAAGGCAGAAGTTCAAAAATGGAGAAATTCAAACCAATTTGAATTTCAACGGTCCAAGGTATTTGAAACACAAACTGAGCTAGAAGAAGAAAGGAGATTTTGAAAATACTTGGTAATTTGAATTCTGAATGGCGAAAACCGAAATTAGCAAATACTATTTACGTCAAAGCGGGACGTTACATCATCCTTAGGACAACTATTCCCACAAACATAAATCTCCTATTTAATCACGATAGTCATCCACTATCGACCATTCAATCACCTAATCATTCTTCATCTCTATAAGTATTACGAATCGGTTATACACTCAAATACAACTTCACAAATCTCAAATTGTTTATAATATCATCACAGTTTCAATTTCTAACTCTATCACACTAGACACGAATCGACTCACAATCTTATCGACATATTGACTAAGACATATCTAAAATCTAAATCCCCAAGTGAACTCATAAAGTTATTTATTATACCTACTACATGTGTTCTATGAGTTCTACTGCATATTCCTCCAACATAAATCCAACATCACCCATAAGTAAGCTTACACCTCACTACAATAGTTCTATCTATACTCATAATGCAACCTCCTATGGTAACATCTACCATAATCACAAATAATCCCACAAAGGTTAATATCTTAGGGTTAGAAAATCTAATTAACTCTTCTAAGATCATATTAGGGAACCATGAGTAATAATCCAATTTCTCGATTATCAAATTCACAAAATGCTCAATTTTTTCCCTCATGTAAACATGCCCAAAATTATCCTCCTACCTATTTTCAACCTATTTTTCATAAAATTAGGAATTTTGGGATGTTACAACTACACTCTAAATTTTCTCAATGGATAAATATATTGAAATGGATACTCCAAAAACAGGAACAAATATAGCGAAGCGGAGTCTTTAGAGTCCATGTAAAATTAAGGCGAAATGACCCATATATTTTTAGCGACAACATTAATTGTTTGATCCTTGCCCATGGAGAAGCTCTGTTTAGTTTGCTTTCTCCCAGGAGATCAAGTTAGCTAACATTAATATTGTACCTAGGATGCCTGTACCATGGCAATGCTAGCATGTTGTGATTTTCTAGTTTGATTTGTATTCGAAGCTCTGTTTTGTTTGACATGTTGTGTCATTAAGATTGGCTAGAATCCGGATTCTATATCTCCGGACCGGTATCCCCGTCCACAAATGTGCTCCTCCAGAGTAGCAGACGTTAGATTAGTTATTCGATTTGGATGATCCAGATGTTTTCTTTTTTCTCTAATAGGATTTCGTAGCTATTTTTCTTTTTTCGATTAACATGAGAATTTTAGTTTTTGCTTTATAGGATTAACGTGAGAGCTCCTAGAAAGCCTCCAAATAGTAAAAATATGTATTTCAACATTATAAAGACAACCAAGCATCGCCATCAGCTTATGTAGGATTAACGTGAGAAACTTGTTCAATGCATGTACCGTTTTTCTCTGGTGTAATCTGCATGTGCCATCGTGTCTACCGACCTAGCTAGTTAGTCAGTAGTAATTAACTCGACCAAGTAAACCTAAAAAAAACTTTTGACCACAAGTAATTAACGTCCATTTCCGAACAAACCAAACCAGTGAAACCACAAAAAAAAAAACCATTATTTCCTTCCGCAAGTTTCCGCGTACAAGAGCATACGCATGACTGTTTCTACGCCTTCTTCCCATAGTTTTGATTAGCGGCCGACAATCAACCGAAAATCGGGATTATATGTTATATCGGGCACCCCCGGTAAAAGTTCGAACCGGGCAAAATCGGCTAAAAAATCGGATTTGTTTGAATTTGATCATTTTAAATTTAATATCCAAAATTACAAATTTTGATTTGAAAATTTCGTTCAAAAATGACCGAAATTAATCCGATTTTCGGCCAAACCGGTTCTACCGGTGACCTCCGGTTAAAAAAATATATATATAACGGTTACCGAAACCCTGCTTCTCCCTATAAATACGCACCATATATGCGTTCCTCTTCTCCATTGCGCCACAACTAGCAAGCTCTAGATCGACGGCATATATGTAGGAAGCAGAGAAACCCTAGAAACTAAACGATGGCTTCCCGCAGCAACCTTCTCTTGGTCGCTTTCCTCGCCATGGTTGCATCGCAAGCCTTGGCGTACGACCCTGATCCCCTCCAGGACTTCTGTGTCGCCGACAAGGAGTCCCATGGTAATAATCTTTCAATTGATCGGTGCTGTTTGAATCTTCGATATTCACCAGCAGTACATGTGTTTATATCGATCGGTCTAGCTCTTGACATGCATGCAGCATATGATATCTTTGCATATATGATGTTAATGTTCATTCACCATAAGAGCGAGCTAGCCAGATAGATAGATATATAGCTTTGAAACATGTCAAGCTGACAATATCACAGACAAATCTTGCACTCACGTCCATATTTTTCTTTTGTCTTTGCAGTGCTGGTCAATGGCTTTGTCTGCAAGAATCCAATGGACGCCAAGCCGGAGGATTTCTTTATGGACTGTTTCGACAAGCCTGGAGACACGGCCAACCCTTGGGCTCCGCCGTGACCACGGCCACCGTTGCCGAAATCCCTGGTCTCAACACTCTCGGCATCTCCCTAGCAAGGCTGGACTACGCGCCAAAGGGGGTGATTGCGCCGCACTATCACCCACGCGCCACCGAGATCCTCACCGTGGTCGAGGGAACCCTAAACGTCGGTTTCGTGACCTCAAACCCCAACCACACGCTCTTCGCCAAGGTGCTCAACAAGGGCGATGTTTTCGTGTTCCCCAAGGCACTGATCCACTTCCAGTTCAACCCTAGCCACGATGCACCCGCTGTTGCGATCTCCGGCCTGAGCAGCCAGAACCCAGGAGTGGTCACTATTGCCGACACAATCTTTGGTGCGAACCCACCCATCTCAGATGAAGTTCTCGCCAAGGCATTCCAGCTGGACAAGAAGACTGTGGACTGGCTCCAAGCTCAATTCTCCTCCATGAAGAACTAGAACCCATGAATTAGTTGAAGTTACAATAAACACGACCATGAATCTCCATCAATTAAATTACGTACCATATATATATATATATATATATGTCGTACACTCGTGTTATATATTTTTTATCGTTGAATAATTTTACTGTACTATGAAATGGTGATGGAATAAAACATACGGTGTACCACACCTGTTTGCATACAAGAAGCTGCTGATCAGATCTCCCTGCTGCACGGTTAATTTTAGGGTCTGTCTATACAGAATTCGTATGTTTTCTAAATAAAAAACTGTCATATTCTGAAAGTTTATTTACAACTTCATTATACATAAATTACAGTAAATTATTTATGTAATTTTGGTTCTTGGTCACTGTAATTATTCTTGAAAGTCTTAATAACTCATATTTCCATCACATGATTCAAAATCTCATATGTACTTTGAGAGGTTGAGCAAAAACAGAGACAAAAAAAAAATTACAACTCCATTATACATAAATTACAATAAATTATTTATGCGTAATTTTGGTTCTTGGTCACTGTAATTATTCTTGAAAGTCTTAATAATTCATATTTCCATCACATGATTCAAAATCTCATATGTACTTTGAAAGGTTGAGCAAAAACAAAGACAAAAAAAATTATATACCAACAAAATACGGCAATGTGGTGAACCCGTTATGTCCTGAACCCGTTATGTCCTTCACATGTACTTTAAGAGGTTGAGTAAAAACAAAGACAAAAATTAAAATTATATACTAACAAAATACGGCAATGTGGTGAACCCATTATGTTCTTCACATGTACTTTGAGACGTTGAGCAAAACAAAGACAAAAAATAAAATTATATATAAACAAAATACGACAACCGTGGTGAGGGAGCTCGGCGCCAACCACCCGGACCAAGACGCGGCCAAGGTCTCCCTCGGTGTCCTCGGCGTCATCTCTCGAATGCGTCTGCGTAAGAGCTACAACAATGCCTTTGCACTCTGTACTCGTTGGTCGAGACGGTTGTACTGTACAACTCGTTGCTTTGGATCCATCCATCCACCGATCCATGCGTGTATATATGTACTGTGAAATATTAAAATGAATGAACAATACATCAACAACACGAATCTTATAGCACATCTAACGAAGAAAAAAGTGACAGTTTTTTCATAAAAAAATTGTCGGAAGTTAAGTAGCAATTCCCTTAATTTTATGGATGGGAAAAACTCTGTGGACACCTGACCTGATGTGCATGGATCGATATGCACGCCGTCACATTCATTCAAGTCTGAGTCTCCCTACAACGTACGAGACATCACTGCACTCATCATCATGCACGTAATTGCACCGTGTAGTTGGAGCAACCTTTCGGCAGCTTCGTCGGCTCTTTTCTTCTGTTGAAGCTAGCTTCTTCCGGAGTTAGCTTCTTGTGAAGCCAACTTTGTATTAATTAACATCATGTAAGTATTGAGAATTTTACAGGAAATTAATAACATGCAAGTATTCAGTTATTATAATTGTATATTGAGAACCTTTCTTCGGTTGGAATGAAACATTGCTTATTCAATGGGCCTAAAGGCCAACATATGCAAGCTACATGTGTATGAAAATATGTAAAGAACACCCTATACAAGTCATATCTAACACCCCTCAAACTCATGGTGGATCAATAACACCGAGTTTGGAGAGTTAGAAGCTGTCTTTGAGCACTAGTTTGTGCCTTGGTGAAGAAATCTGCTAACTAAAGTTTCAAGGTACATATTGAAGAGCAATAACTTGGTCCCTTTTGCAATCTCATGAATGAAGCATCTACTCCAATATGCTTGGTGAACTCATGCTTCTTTGGATCTCGAGCAACTATAGTCGCACCAAGATCTTGTCTAATAAGAGAGGGTCTTGGTTTGGCTCTTGAAATCCTCAAGTAGTCACCAAAGCCAAGTGATCTTAGCTGTCAATGCCATCATGGCTATGACAACTCAGCCTCAGCACTCGAATGGAAAACGGCAATCTACTTCTTGATCTTCCAAGCAATCAGAGAGGAGCCACAAAAAAATGTAATGGACAGAAAGAGACCGATGATCAGATGGATCGCTAGCCCAGGTCACATGAGAGGACGCCTGAAGCTACAAAGGGCTGGAACAAGGAAAGAAAAAACAACGACTGATGGTCCCATAAAGATATCGTAGAACACGAAGAAAGTGACTATAGTGGAGCTAAGCGGGAGCAGACACGAACTGACTCAGAATGTGAACAATGTGAATAATGTCAGGTCGAGTGATCCCAAGATAGACAAGGCTCCCGACAAGATGGTAGCAGCGAGTGGGATCCTCAAGAGGCTCCCCATGAGTGGGCCGAAGATGAACACTAAGCTCCATTGGAGTGTCCATGTGCATTGATCAGTGAGACAGGCGCGAGCAAGGATATCCTGAATGTACTTCTCCTGAGAGAGGTAGTAGCCCATAGATGTGGAAGTGACCTCAATCCCAAAGAAGTAACGAAGAGGCCCAAAATCAGACATCAAAAACTGCTCGCTAAGACGCTCCTTCACAAAATCAATGTACTGAGAGTCGTTCACAGTAATGATCATATCATCCACATACAGAAGGAGGAGAGTCCGACCCCGAAGAGAGGTGTGTACAAAGGGGGCAAGGTTGTATATAATCACCGGTGGAGAAGCCGACAGCATTGATAGCAGAGGAGAAGCGGTCAAACTAAGCACAATGGGCTTGTTGAGCTCATAGAGAGAACGACGAATGCGACAAACCATACCGATAAGAACAGAATACTCGGAGGGCAGTTGCATATAGCCCTCCTCACACAGCTCGCCACTGAGAAAGGCATTTTTGGGTTGGTGTTCTCTTCTTCTAGCAATAAAATGATACAAAGGCATAGCTCCTGCTCTTGTTTGAAAAATCACAATGGGAGCCGAGCGAAGCTCAGATGGTTAGGAGCGTCGAAGAACCTCCAGCCCACCCAGGTTCGAGCTTTGGCTTGGCCTGGGTGTCTCTTCTTTTTTAATGTGGACCGGATGGGGAAAAACCCGGACATCGAAAAAAAATCACAATCAGAAACATAATTTACACAACTAAAGTTTCAGCTTTTCTTGTATACTTTTTTTCTTGGTTGATAGCATGAAGCGATGTGAAACTTATTACCGTAAGGAGAGATCATATCGAGGAGAATTCGGACAGGTTTTGAGTGTTACACATATAGCCCAAACCGTCGATTTCATCTCTAGTAATATATTGTTTGCATCGATGCCGTGATATGTAAGATCGTGCGACACCTGATCATTGGGATTGCAATCCAACAAGCTGTGTAATCCTGCTGGTTTTCGCAGAGGTTTGCGAACTCGGCCTTGGGCCTTTGGTCCTGGCCTAAAAAGGAGAGGGGGCCAGCCACCAACAAAGGGGGGGGAACCCTAGCCGCTCTTGTAGCACGCCTCACTTCTGATAGCACCGCCACTGCCACTGATGCCTCCATGCTACAAAGATGGCGCCCACCTCGTTTGGATGTTCTTGGCCAAGAAGAAGAAAGGAGGAAGACTCCTTGAGTGTCTTGACCAAAGAAAGTTTCTTGCAGGGTTTTCAGCGGGTTTCATCATGTCTTCAAGGGTGAATTTCAATCCTTCATTGATTTGTTTAATTCTTTTCTATGAGATTGATTTAGGGCATTAGACCGGGTTTTTACTGCTGTTCGTGGTGCTGTAGTTTTGAAATTGATAACTGCGAAATTAGTGTTCTCTTTTCCTAAAGAATTGTGGGATTTGTCAATAGCTTTCCACGGAATCTAAAATCGTATTATTTGGAGTTGCAGTTTGGGAGATATGTTAGTTTCTTTGCTGTTGTCCTAAAACTCTGTCAAGTGATAGCAGTCATTTTAACTGGTAGATTAGAAATTGATAATGGCCAAATCAGGCTTATCCACCAACATTACATTTGTAGGAGATTCTTTGAACTTTCGATAATGTTAAAGAACACAATTTTTGGGTCAGCCGAATGAAATTTATAGTTGTTCTACTCTTTGTTGTCCGATTGTCTATCAGTTTCTGACAGTGGAACTTAGTTAAATGTAGAATTAGGATATCTCGCCAACTAAACATTTGTAGACAATTTTGTAATCTTTCAAGAGAGACTGAAAATGTCTGTTTATGATAAGTAGAATGGGAAATATGTATTTTAGAAGGTCGATGTCTAGTTTTGATTTACTGTTAGTCCGTCATTATACTTGAATAGATTAAATAATTGAACTATGGGTTTTGAGAGTGCGGATAAGAGCGTTGCGAATAGCATTGTTTTATCTTTTCAAACTTGTTTTGAGGAAAGTATTCCTTGTAGGCGGAGTGACATTGGGTTTGGATTTGCCTTCTTTACTTTCCAACTTGTTGCAACGTGAAAGACAAGTACAAATTGGATCATCTTGTATGGAGAATGCATTCATTTCATTTCAATCATTCATGCACTACCCATGGGAGTGGGTATTGAAAGTTCCATCTTTCCAATATAGGTAAATAAGCCCCATCATTCCAATATGGGCAAATAGATCCCGTATGAAAGATTCTTCATATTGGTCTTGGATCCCCGCATTTTAGATAATGCGAGCCTAAGTGAACATCGACGAGTGTATTCTTGGCTATCTGGGTGTATGCGTGAGAAGAAGCGAATGGCATATTCATATTTGCATCAATTGCACTGACATTTTTGTAATGCCCAAAAATTCATAAAGGCAAAAATATGGGATTTTTAAAACTTTTTATGTGAAAACTATTGTTGTGCGTCTTGATTGCCATTTCAAGTCTTATTTGGACTGCATCATATTTTCTTATTGGAGTAAATAGCACCGGATGAGGGAACTCAAGTCCGGGAACCCCAAATGTTATATATCCAACTCGAGAGTTGCTAGCCTATTCTTCCTCTCGTTTTGTTGTTCATTCGACTAGCGGCTGATCGAGCCCGATGCAACCGACCCACTATGATCAGAGACCGGGCATTTGTGTCTCTCTCTTTCGGGCGCCAAGTACGACCAGGAGGGTGCACTGGCAGAAGCTGTCATTCGGGCATTACTCCTCGTCACTCAAACCATCACAACATCTATACTATGCTGCCTACTCCATCAACAACACCAACCATTCCTCCTTGTCGGGTTGTGCCAATACCTATACATAGTTTCTCCAAGACCCTTATTGCCATTATTCGCCATTCCAGTGCTAGCCCCACTTTCTTCCTCCCCCAAGTGGACTCGAGCTCTAGTCAGGCTCAAGCGCTCGCCCGCGCCGGCCACACATCACCCGCCGCCGTTGAAGCCCATCGGGGTCACCTTTGGCCCCGTACTTCCTCCCACTCCAAGACATCCCTGAAGCACCATCTACCTACTTCCATGGAGCTACCCTAAAGATCGAAGACTACTCTCCTTCCTCAAGCCACTACTGTAGCGCAGATTTCTCTCACTCTCGCGGTCCACCGTCGTCAGCCTAGCTCTGGCTAGCTCGTTTCCCCAACTCCGTACCGGTTCGTTCCTAGTGGCTTAGATGCTCCTCCTTGTTCGAGCTATCCTGTTCTTTCTCTAATGTTTCTCTAGTTCTTTCTCTGGCTTTTTCACTGGTTCGTTCGATCACGTCAAAGCAATCGAACATTTGCTTCTTTCGACTAATGTTGTATAGTCGAATACTTCTCTCATTCGACTACGCACAGTTAAGCCTTCTACAACCACATAGTCGAAACTCCTTCGACTACGCATAGTCGAAACCTCCTCTGACCACGTCTAGTCATATCTCCTCTCTATAGAAAGTTACCAGAGGATCTAACACATTCCCAAGTATTTGTACAAAAGAACCCCGGTGGTCGAAGATTCCTTCGACCAGCCCCTCCACGTCCTCCCAAGGTCGTAACACCTCCACGTCCTCCCAAGGTCGTAACACTTTCACGACCTTCCCCTGGTCGTAACACCCCCACGACCTCCCCTGGTCGTAACACCTCCATGACCTCCGCAGGTCGTAACACTTCGGCGACCTCCCTAGGTCGTAACACTTTCGCGACCTCCTCAGGTCGTCACACTTTGTAAGATCGAGGAGGCCGACTAGAGGGGTGTGAATAGGCGGTTTTAAAATCTTTTTGGCTAAAACCGAGTTTTAAGCGGAATTGTAAATCAATTCGGTTTTGCACAATTAAAGCCTAAATCAACTAGTCTTTACTAAGTGCACCAATAATATGAGACTATATAAAAGATAGCAATCATACACAAACAAATAAGCAATTTAATATAAGGAATGTAAATTGTAATATAGTAAAGCACAAGAAATCAAACCACAATGACACAACGATGTTTTACAATGGTGATCGGAGACTTGCCAGTCTCCCCTAATCCACGTTGAGATAAGCCCAACCACGTTGGACCGGCTCCACGAATTGAGCCAAACAGCTCCGAAGTAAGTCCAACCACTTGGACCGGTTCCAACAAGAACCAACACCTCGATCCACTAAGGTTGCTGTTCCTCCACTCCGGAGATGGCGAGCACCAACCCACTCACAAACGCCCGGGTCTTCTCACAACCTTCTTTGAGAAGATCACCGAACCACAACACCTCCACGCAGTCTAGGTGCCGGCAAACACCAAGAGTAACAAGTCGAAGACTCTCACTTGAACTAATCAAGTGTCTAAACTCAAGTGGATACACAATCCACTACAGAATGCAACACATGCAATTAGGGTTTGCCTTTCAAAGCTCACTAAGTGCAACACATGCACAAAAGAGTATAGAGGGCTTGCTCTTAACTCAATGGAAATGAATATGGCATCAACAACTCTCCCACAACTAGCCAAGGTGGGTATTTATAGCCCACACACAAAAACTAGTCGTTGGGGGAAAGATTCCAGAGAATTAGAGACAAACCGGTTTGACCGCTAGCTAATGGCCGGTCAGACCGCCCAGCTCCAACGGCTATAAAACTAGCCGTTGGACCACTACCGATCTGACTACCAACTAATGGCCGGTCAGACCGCTCAAATCGGTCAGACCGCTCAATTGTCTGTGGTCAAAATGCTCCTCAAAAGAAGCACCAAGTCCGAAAAAGCACCTCTCGGAATAAACATACCGCCAAATAAATATCTCGAATTCACCGACACCGGTAGTACCGTGAACAAACGCGGTCATACCGCTGACCAGGGGACCGGTCAGACCGCTAAATCCATGGCGGTCAGACCGATACACCACCGGTCAGACCGTTGATATGGGCGGTCAGATCGCCCACTGCCAACAAGCTGAAAACAGATTTTGTTCATTGCGTCAACTCAATTTTCAAAACACATTTGCTAATTAATGCAAGATGCACACAAGAGATGAAGGCTAGATTCTCAACAAGTTGCAAAACACATTTGCCAACTTTTAGAATCAACGCCACAAGGAATTAAGGTACATGGACTAAACTCGTTTGCAAAACACATTGGCAAACTAAAGTCACATGTTACAAGGATTATGCATGAGCCTCAACTATTTGCAAAACACATTTGCAAATATTGGCAACATGCTAATGAGAGCTAGAGCAAACACAATGAGCTATCAACACATGACTAACTCAAGCTACTAGTCAAGACCCCTTTTAATAGTACGGCAACCTATACTAGCAATCCGGTCTTCCAACCAAACACCAAGACCGGTAAAAGACTAGGAACAAATCGTTAGCCCTAGGTAGTCATACATTTGCCTTGCACAACCACTTGAAACTTGATGATGCACATCTTTACTTCAAGTCCGGGTTCTTGACTTGAATATGCATCATCCCATGATGCACTCTTTTGACTTGATGATCAACTCATGATCATCTCCTCTTCTTGAACATCATCGACACACAATGATTTCCTTTTCTTCAAGTTCTTCATATCCATCAACACATGACGCATCCTTTACACTTGAACCTTGACTTGATGACAATCAACTCATGATGTCATCAAAGTCTCTTTCATCATGGGACATAACCTATTCATCCAACTCATGAAAAATATTAGTCCCACAACATGATTATCATTAATTACCACAACATACCGTTATCTCATAATGGTGGGACAAGATATTCCAATCTTTCCTTTTGGTAATTGATGACAACTATCACAATTGCAAGTAATTGAATGTAGATAAATATGAGTATATATAAACTACACAAGTTTTGTATACTCACATGATATGTTTCAAAGTAAAGATCCTTAATATTTGTGGATAAAGGAATATGAATCATTACTAATGAAACCACAAAACATAGAGTGAACTCCCCCAGATGTGTGCATACATGAATGTGTAATGAGAATATATGCACATATTAAGTTACACTTTTATTGGAGTTCAACCTATATTTTGGATTTGAGGAATACAACAGGATATAAGATTATGATGTCGAATGCATACCTCATTGATTTTCACCTTTTTATCCAATCGAGACTAAGCAATAAGTATATAAATGAAAGTGTTAGTCTCACAAATAGATTTGTCATTAATCACCAAAATACTCCATTAACACATAATGGTGGTGTGACGCCCCGTGTCATTACCCCAAGGGTAATCACACTTAGGCATACGGATTACTATTCGTTTGCTCAGCAAAACACTGCTCCGACGAATAGTATGCCTTTTATTAGGGTTACGCAGCAGAACAATAAGATAGAAGCATGCCTTTTCATTCCGAGAATAGCCACGCAGGCTATGGTTCTTAATACAAAGGATTATATCGCTACGAAAGTAGCTTCTCCGCTTCTCGCGCCAGCCCTAAAGTCTCGGCCGCCTATTCGCCCCACGCGACGGACAAAGCGCCCATGTCGCCCTAGTCCTCGTCGTCTGCGCCTTCTCCTCCCGCAATTTCTTTGGTACCTGCATTATCCTTTGTCCCACTCGGGATGGTTCCCGGCCAGACTAGGATCTACAAAGGAGAATACTAACAAGGTTGAGTACACGAGTGTACTCAGCAAGCATTAATAGCAAAGAATGCACTGAATGAACTATCTCTGGTTGTTATTACAGTTTCTAAATCATCTCATTTAGAAAATAACTCATTAAAACATTTAGGTGGCAGATTTTAATTCTGAAAACACTACTAGTCACTCGAGAGAAGATAGACCCCTGTGGTTCCGTGAGACTCCAATCGAGAGGCGGCATGAATTCATGATTTGCTTAGCATCGCTACTGCTTTGTACCACTTTACCCATAGCTATTCCAAACTCTCTCAGTAACAGGGTTCACCGCATTTCCTTTGATGCGGGTTCGAGATCAGAATATAGAATGTTTTCCCAGTTACGTGAATTAATTTCTCCACCCATTACTTTCCGTCGGTGTCCTGAGCGCACCCAGTCCTCCACCGAGTTCCAGCAATGTTGGTTGGGGGCAGCTTCTATCCTACACCCAACACTCCACCTTAGCGCTATAGCGCCTTGGATCCCCCACTTCCGGTCTCTCCTCACGGTTCTGGGTTCCTCCATCACGCACACTCATACCTATTACTTACCCATTGTGGAGAGCATAGTCATGTAACAGGGTAGCATTTTCTGCCCGCCGAAACGGGAAAATGGTTGGTACTGAATTTATGGCATCTGACCAAGTAAGAGTTTTGTTGGTCCTTATATTTTAACTATATGTAAAGGGTCCCACTTCCTTGCCTCATTTCTTACGCCAAGGGCCCCTTTACCAACCATAATATTCTCATTTTCACTTTCTTTCATCCTTTCTCATCTCATTCATCATTCTCATATCATTCATGTTCATCTTAATTATCTTCATCTCATTCATTTTATTTAAGTTTTGGAAAATAATTTTGATGTAATAAACATAATTAGTGCAATATACGGTTTACATTTAAATTAACTAGATTTATGTTCAAGAGGATCGCTTGCCTTTTGGAGTTGTAGAAAATATTAGCGTCCGATTCGAATCTCGATCTATTACTCACATGCCGGTCTTTGGTCCGTCCTCTGTAGCAATATGGTAGCACGAGTAGTATATAAGTAAATACGTAGTTGAATTTTGAGTGATAATCATATATACCTAAGTTAGTGACTTCTATTTGTTACTGCAATTTAATTTAAATAAAACTTTTTCGAGATCTACACTAAGTTAGCACTCCACAAAATAATCGTTCTACTGAAAACGCGCACTACGGTCGACAACCCGCGGTTCACGCTTAACTGATTAAACTAACAGAAGTAAATAACTCAAACTACCTGACTAAATACTCGCGATGCACAAGATTGCTACACAAGCTAGTTATTCTATTAACAACAGAGATAACTGTTACTTAATTTATTGAGCAATTAACATATAGATTGGTTTTAAGTTGTTTAATTTAGCAAGACTCAAGTTAGATTATTTAACATATATATAAATTAAATAGCTAACAAATATTTAATTCAAGACAAAAGCTACTAAAATGGACATCAATCGCAACAAATAATTAGAATCTACCCATTCTTAATACTACCCCTAAACCTAAAGTCCCTAATCTAATCCCTACCTTAACCTCTCTCCCTCTCTCTCTCTTTCTCACCCCCACTCGGCTGGCACCCAAAACCCCTGCACACACACACGACACAAACAGCTCCCATCTCCTTCTTCCCCAAATCCACCTCCTCACTCTCTCACAAACCTCCCTCTTTCTCTCACTCAAACCCTTGTGCGCCTGGGCTCTCACGGCCCGGCCGCACTTGCTCGGCCGACAATGCCGCCTCCACAGTCGCCCGGCTCCTCCTCGCCCTCCGACTCCGGTTCGGCGCCGCCATCCACGACTCTTCTCCTCCTCCTCCGGTGCGGCAGTCGCGCCACCGCCGGGTTCTCCTCGGCTTGACCCACACCGTCGCCGCTTGACTCCCTCCACCACGGCCGCCACCGTGGTCCTCTCTCCTACGCACGTCCGACTCAGATCCTGTCTATGCCGCCGTTGCTCGGGTTGGCTTGGCGCCCATGGCACCGCCGCGCCCTAGGTCTAGCAGCCTGGTGAGCTTCGGCCCGGTCGGCTCGGTCTCTGGCGCATGGCGCCAAGGCTGGCGCCCTCTTCCATTACCAAACTCTACAAGCTCTGCTAAGGTATTCTTCCTAATACATGCAGATGATGGGAGTACTGATGCATGCTATCTATGTATGAATGCTGGGATTTGAGGGTGGTTTAGGAGTGAACGAAGCTACAGGAGGGTGCAGCTATACGGGGTATGAACTCACTAAAGTTCAAAGTGCAACGCGTAATACCTGAAGATTTGGAGATTGATTTAGATTGTTTTGGGGAGATGACTTGCAGTGGGGTCGACGATGATCGAGGTGGTGATGCTGTGGTGGGGATGGTGCTGGTGCTGCCGATCGTCTAGGCGTCGCCGTGCTCGGGCTCCTGGCTCCCTGCTTCCTGGCTTGCGGCTGCTCCTTGACTTGAGGGGAGGAGAGGCTCCTGGAGGTAAGGTAGTGAAATGGTGAATGGGCGTTGTGAAAGGGGATTGGAGGGTGTCAATGGCTGGTATGGGGAGGTGAATGGCTCGGGGGGAAGAACTGATGCCTAGGGGGAAATGGATGAGCTCTCTGGGGGATGAGTGGCTCGGGGAAAAGAATGTGGCTGGGTGTTGGGGGAGATGGACTGGGAAGGGGGGGAATGAATGGAGTTCTGTGAAGTGGTAGGGGGATGGATGTCTATGAATGGAGGAAGGGGGGAATGAATGGAGTTCGGGGGTGATGAATGTGGTTTTATGGAGGCTCTAGAAGCTTGTGTTGTTGCTGTGCAGGGCTGAGAGGAGGAGTGTGGCTTTGGAAGCTGGGAAGGAAGGGGGATGAATGCTAACTGGGTGTTGTTGTTGCTGCTGCTACTGTGAGCTAATGCTAAGAAAATGATGAAGAGGGGAAGAGAAGAAATGGTTGCTGGTACACTTGACTGATACAACATGCTTTTAGAAAGATTGATGTAAAATGCACTTGTAATAACTCAATTGTTGATTTGCTTATCTAATGGAAAATGAGAATGCAATTAGTTATCGCCTTGACTCTACTGTTGCACTGATGAATGCAAGTGACTAATGTACTATATGATGAAATGATGCACTTATGTAAAAAATGCCCTAGTTGATCTATTTATCTAATGAGAATGCAAATGCACTTTAATTACCGACTTGTTTCTACTGATGCACTGAATGATTGTGGTTGAATGAATAATGAATTGATGCGATGCTCGCAAAACGAAACCTACTACACCAAAGAGCTGACGACAAATTAGCCACTTAGCAAGGATCTTAACACCATCGTTAACTTACCGCTAAGACTAGGTTAACTAACGCTAAACACCGATTACTACTTACGCGATTAAGTCTTAATAACGCGGGTCATCACAGGTGGGTCTAGATTCTTCACACTTTCACAACCTTCCCCTGGTTGTAACACTTCCACGACCTCCCCTGGTCATAGCACTTCCACGACCACTGTGGTTCGACCACTGTGTCTCGACCACTCAATTCAACCACTGAGTTTCGATCACTCATTCGACCACTATGGTTCGACCACACAGTTCGACCACGGTGCTTTGAGCACACAGCTCAACCACTGTGTTTTGACCATACTCGTCTATACCTTCGGTCAACCTAGTCTAAGACCCTTGGTTAGAGACTCTCCAAATTGTCGTCAGATATGGGTGTTCCCTTTCAAAGTGCTCCCTTTTATGGAATGTATTTGGACTTATTGGAGTTCATTTGATTGTTGATTTCAAATTGAGTTTCTCAGGGTTTATTTGACTTCTGGTTATTCTTGCATATATAGAAGCCAAAGTGACCGAAGAACCTCTGGTTGATCCAGGACAAGATCAGCAGAACCTCGACCAAGACAAGTCAACACTTTGATCATATTGCACCTACCTTTTGCAAATTATGTTGCTTTAAATTATGAAATTGCATTGCTATGTTTTATCCAACTATATTGGTCTAGCTCATAGTTAATGCCTTAACAATAATTGTGTATAAACTTCTCATCCTTGAACTTGGACATTATCCTTTGTCATCCTAGACTTAATGGATTACATACTAGCTAATAAGTATGTATCTAAGTGTCATACTTAGCCTTACTTAGATACAATATCATGCGGGCATTAAACTGCCCAACCAAAATCATTAAAAACTTTTTGAAAGTGATTTGGGGCAGTCGAGGCTGGGAGCCTGGTTGGTATGTTGGACTAAAGAATATTTTCAAAACAAAAGGAAAACCTGAAAAACCGTTTTCGACTCGGGTGGCTAGAAAGAGTGGCTAGTGCTGGGGGCACGAGAGAATGTTGGTATGTGGATGTACCACCTGAGTCAATTAAGGACCGAATCTTGGAATGATCTCTCATGCAAAAATAGTGCAACCACAAGTCTATAATGGGTATGACCTGGCCAACTAATTTGCTCGCCTCGGTGTGGCTCCGCCGTTGGGTGGAATGCGGGTGAACAGTCGGGGGAGAACGAAGCCACAGGGACCACACAACACAAGAGGGGGCCTCCTGGGAGCGTGGCTCCAGGCGGTGGAAACCTTAGTATAAAGGCCTTGTGGTAATCTCCCCTTGATTCACATGTCTAAGGAAACGTGTGTATATATCAAGACGATTACCTCTTGTGGGTAAAGTGTGCGAACTCTGTAGAGTAAGAAAACTATCTAGATAGCCGTGCTCATGGTCAAGAGCGGTGCTGAGAACTTGCTCGATATAGCTTTCATTTTTACAAAACCATTTGTGATGAAAAGGAAGGATATGGTGGGACCCCAGGGATTTGAGAAAGCCTGGTCGGGGACCAATGGTAAATACAAGATAGCCCGAGCATTGGGTGGATGGAGCCACTCAATGGCATAGGAGGTGGGACCTCCACTAGTACTTTACAAAATGAAAATTCATTTATGAAAACATATTGTTAAAAATGCTAAGTCTCGGGATTTTCTACTACTCAATCTAGTTCAAACTTGGCTTTGTGCAAATAAAAGAACTCTAAAACTTCTCTTGACTAGCCCTGCATCTATACGACTTCATTGCGTGCTCGCCCGCCTCCCCGTGCCACCACTCGCCAGTGCCGCCTACGCTTCTCGCCACCCGAGTGCTCCCTCGGCTCCCCTCTCTCTGTAACTGGAAGAAAGAAATGGGGAATGAGCCGTGGCCTTTTCTCTCTCCCCCTTTGTCTCACTTCCGTGTGGGGCCCGCGCACAATAGGCGCCCCATGGACCGTGCGCATGCACCGGTGGTCCTGGCCCATGCGACTGTGCGGTGGGCCAAGCCACTATGCAGCCAGGCCCACCTGTTAGAGAGACTTCTCTCTCTCTCTCTCTCTCTCTCTCTCCTTTTTCCTTATGATTTAATTCCTTTCAATCTTCGGAAGTCTCGTTCTCCCTCGTCGTAGCTCCAAAAATTATGAAATTTGTTTCTAAAATTTTTTAATTCAAGATCTTGCTAATGACATAGGTCTTGTTCAAATTGGAGTTCATTTATTGTTATTTATTATTTATTTACTCTCTTTGCTTGTTTGTGCCTTTTTTTGGTACATTCGTCCGATTAGGATTTGAAGACACGGAGGATCTCCAAGTTGATCAAGCACAAGAATATCAAGATTCTCTTACCTATAACCAAGGCGAGTCAATACTTCGATCATATTAAGCCTACATTTTCGCAAATATATTCATTTAAATTTCCAAAAATTGCATGCTTTAATTCTTTAATCAAATGTATGTTAAAGCTTAAGGTACTTAAATACACATTTGATGATTAATTAATTAATATGCCATCCCTTGATAATTGAATCCATTATTCCATGTCACCCTAGTAATCTATATGGTAATACTAGTTATAGGTTGTACTTAAGCGACATGCTAGTCTTGCTTAAATCTAGGGGTATTAAATACCCCCAATCATCATCTCTTCACACATGAAATGATTTTGTGCTGTCATTGGTGGTCCATGACTGAAATGAATGAGATAATCTAGTTTTACTTCTCAAAACCCTAATAACCTCCTTTTCCCATCTGGGCGGATGGTATGATGGATGTGTTGGCGCCAGACTAATACTCAACGCGAGAACACAAAACACACACACACACACGAAAACGCACGTAGCACCGTGAAGGAACTCACGTTTTGGCTAAAACACATGCGTACACACCGACGGATGGTGAAGCAACACACGACGTGATGACCACGAAGCGAGCTCATTGGATCTTTGGTACATGAAAGCGATACGCATACTGCACGGAAGAATAGAGGATTTTGGTGCTGCATTGTCGCGTAACTTTTCTTTTTTTCTCTCTATTGCTTCAATCAAACCGATCGATTACAAGTCCTTTTAAAGACTACGTAACTTGGTAATCAAGCCAAAACTAAACCTTCAAAGCAGCTAATTGATCTCAAATCACTAATTGATCTCTATCTTGCTAATTTAAACACTGATTGATAACAAAAAGGAAACCCTCCAAACATCCCAAACCGACTAGACAATTTGACCATAGGGGCTACTGCGCACAGGCCAACATGCAACAAGATTAACCCAACAATCACCCCCTTAAGCTTGTTGCATCTTCTTCACATCAGCGCCGATCCATCGTCAACATCTGCCTCAATGAGATGTGCCTCCGCTTTCTCCTTCTTATTGGGCTTATGACATTCTGAAGCAAAGTGTCCATAATCATTACAATTAAAATACCTTACTTTTGCCTTGTCAACTCTCCCGTATTGACAACCACTGCCGCCACTAGAACCACCTGAGGAGCCTTCACCTTCATGCTTCGACGATCGGGCCTCCCACTCTGCGTGCGTCAAGAGCAAGTGCTCCCCGTCTCCATCGCCGTTGCTGTAGCGACGTTCTCCCTCTTCATGCATCTTCAAGCGCCCGATTAGCTCTTCGATCGACATATTTTTTATGTCACCGAATTGCTCAATCGTGTTGACGACGGGAGAGAATTTCTTGGGCACGGTACGAAGAAACTTCCGCACGATGTAGACCTCTTCCATCTTGTCACCTAGACCTCGTATCTTGCCGACGATTGTCGTCAACCTCATCGCAAGTCATTTATTGCGGGGCTTTTAGAATTGGGATTTGAATTTTCCCAAGATTGACTTGAGTCCTAAAATCTGTGAAAATTCATATTTATTCATGATAAATATTTTAAGATTCAAATAAATTATTTGCTAGATAATTTCATAAGTATTTATTTTTGTTTGTATTTGGAGCTTCGATTAGAGTTAAAATATGATTAAGTTAATGGCAGATTCAGGGTTTTCACCCAACAAGGATGTTGTATAAATTTTTATACCCTTTTCATAATGATAAAGAACACCCTAATCGGAGTTGTAGATCAAAAGTTGTGATCTGTTCTTTACTGCTATCTTTTTCGTCTAGACAGAATCTGTCTTATACTTTCATCTACCTGTTAGCTTATTCTTTTTGCCGAATTGGGAGATCTCGCCAACTAGACTTTTGTAGATATGTTCGTTAAGTTTCCTTAGGATCTAGGCTCACCTCGTTCCGAGTCTCAGATCAATAGTTATGATTTATTCCGTGCTGCTGTCCAGATTCATTTTCTATGATTGTGTTGTCTGTTTTAGAATAGGTCTAATAGTTAATTCTTGGGTTGTCGGGAAGGTATTGTAGAACATTGCTAGTAGTGTCCTGTACCATGTTGTTCTTATTTCAAGTACTTACTTGTGTAGGCGGAGAGGCTTCGGGTTTAGGGGCACCTTCGTTGCCTACTAACGCGTCGCAACGCGGAAGACAAGTACTTTAATATTCTTAAGGCTAGTGAATGTTGAATGCTTAATGTTCACACTGTGTTTTTCTATGATCCATGAGAAGTTTCAGTGTTTATGTTCCTTTCATATTCGTTACTCCATGTTTGAAGATGATGTCTTTCATTATTCATAGTTCATTACATGCATCCATTGTTCTTGTTTCATCCACGGGAGTGGATTTCAAAGACCCATCAATTCCAGTATGGGCACGTAAGACCCACCATTCCAATGTGGGCAGATTTGGACTCCCGTATGAAACGTTCTTCATACGGGCTTTGGATCCCCGCATTTTGTTAAATACGGGCCTAAGTGAACACCGATGGGTGTGTCACTAGCTATCCAGATATAGCGAGTGCAGTCCATTCATTCTATTCATTCATATGTTCTTTCAGTGCTATGTTCATTATCTTTAATGATATTGTCTTGTTCATATTTATTGTATGTCCAGTTATTCTTTGTACTTGCTGAGTCTCGGACTCATTCTTGCCTTTGTTGTTTATTTTAGGTGATCGTTGATGATGACATTAATGGGAGGGAGTAGACATGCACTATTCATTCACTTCACCATATTCAAGTTTCAATAATTTGATTTGGTTTCTGTCTTCCATTCATTAAGTGATGAACTGTAATAAATAAAGTTAGATGGTGGATGATACCTTTTTCTATGTTATGATTGATTAAGTACTACTTGTGATCCTTGATCACCCCTTTGATATAATTATTTAGATTCAGATTATATTCCTGCCTTTGTTCTATTAAATGTTAATCTTTTTATGTCATTAGATGAGATATTGTTTAAATTCTTCCTCATTTTGGTTGTATGCTAGATCCTTTAGGTAACATTTTGGCTTCCGAATAGCCAGGGTGTTACATTATATGTCCACATGTTTGGTCTGTTAATATCTCCTACTGTTATGTGGGTTCTCTGATGAATTCTCCTATTTTTACCCAGGCATCGATGATAGGGTACAAGTACGATGTCCTAATATGGAGCAAGACAGGAAGTGAGTTCAACTTTCATTATTGTTTGGTCCTTGCACACTTGCTGTCTGATCTCTTATGCTTGTATTTCTGAAATGTTAGAGAAAACAATGAAGGCACAGTTGCGGGAATAACTTCTGTGCTGGCAGCCTGCTCAATCCTGGTGTCACTCTTAGCTTCAAGTGGATACGTTCTTTCACAGGTTCTATCCCTTTCTTGCATGGAAGTGACCGAAACTTTATGCTAGAACATACAAAGTAAGCTTCAATTGGTACTAACCACTGTTCTCATGTTGACACAGCACTGGTTAGTACATCAAACTGACCTTGAGATCATCTTTTTATTACTAATATATAGTGAATATGGTATAGCTATAGTCATTTGGTCTCCTTGGTGCTCCACCTGCCTACTTCAATTGATCACATTCACTCTATTCGAAATAGGTGAAATGATAGCTGAAAAAAATGAAGCAATTGCTTGGTAAATCGTCATCAATGCAGCCGACAGATTAATAGATTGTATGGGATTGCCAAATTATGCGGTTTTATGATCCGTCTGCTGATTTGTATCACTCTCTTTTGAGGTTCTGTTGCAACACACGAGCACCCTACTAGTGTATGTGTGTATATATATATATGCATGAATACAAAATTATATTTAGAAGATTTAAAATAGTTAACCTGAACCAACTCTTTTTGGCTCTCCACTAAAAAAGCTCTTCTTCTTCGTCTCTCTCCTTCTGCCTGTATTGTACTTGTACCCTCATCTTCTCAACTTAAAAGTATGTATTTGGTACAAGGAACCCTGGCCGGCCGGGTGTAATGTATATTTATATCACAACAACAGGATTACACAGTTGTTGGGATTGCAACTGAATGACTATGTGCTGCACGATCTTACATATCACGGCAACAGTGCAAACCACAGATTACAGAGATGAAATCGTATCCGTTTGGGCTATATGTGTAACACTCAAAACCTGTCCAAATTTTCCTCTGATATGATCTCTCCTTACGGTAACAAGTATCACATCGTTTCATGCTATCTACCAAGTTATCGCTCTTCAATATGTAACGTCGGAACTTTAGTTAGCAGATTTCTTCACCAAGGCACAGACTAGTGCTCAGCACAGCTTCTAACTCTCCAAACTCAGTGTTATTGATCCACCATATGTTTGAGGGGTGTTATATATGACTTATATAGGGTGTTCTTTACATATTTTTATACACATGTAGCTTGTATATGTTAGCCTTTAGGCCCATTGGAATAAGCAATGTTTCATTCCAACCGAAGAAAGGTTCTCAATATACAATTATAATAACTGAATACTTGCATGTTATTAATTTCCCTGTAAAATTCTCAATACTTACATGATGTTAATTAATACAAAGCTGGCATCACAAGAAGCTAACTCCGGAAGAAGCTAGCTTCAACAGAAGAAAAGAGCCGACGAAGCTGCCGAAAGGTTGCTCCAACTACACGGTGGAATTACGTGCATGATGATGAGTGCAGTGATGTCTCGTACGTTGTAGGGGAGACTCAGACTTGAATGAATGTGACGGCGTGCATATCGATCCATGCACATCAGGTCAGGTGTCCACAGAGTTTTTCCCATCCATAAAATTAAGGGAATTGCTACTTAACTTCCGACAATTTTTGATGAAAAAACTGTCACTTTTTCTTCGTTAGATGTGCTATAAGATTCGTATTGTTGATGTGTTGTTCATTCATTTTAATATTTCACAGTACATATATGCACGTATGGATCGGTGGATGGATGGATCCAAAGCAACGAGTTGTCTGGTATAACCGTCTCGACCAACAGTCTGAGTGCAAAGGCATTGTTGTAGCTCTTACGCCCGTATGTACCTGAGAGATAACGCCGAGGACACCGAGGGAGACCTTGGCCGCGTCTTGGTCCGGGTGGTTGGCGCCGAGCTCTCTCACCACGGAACATAACTGGTTCACCACATTGTCGTATTTTGTTTATATATAATTTTATTTTTTGTCTTTGTTTTTGCTCAACCTCTCAAAGTACATGTGAAGAACATAGCGGGCTCACCACATTGCCGTATTTTGTTGGTATATAATTTTAATTTTTGTCTTTGTTTTTACTCAACCTCTTAAAGTACATGTGAAGGACATAACGGGTTCACCACATTGCCGTATTTTGTTGGTATATAATTTTTTTTTGTCTTTGTTTTTGCTCAACCTCTCAAAGTACATATGAGATTTTGAATCATGTGATGGAAATATGAGTTATTAAGACTTTCAAGAATAATTACAGTGACCAAGAACCAAAATTATGCATAAATAATTTATTGTAATTTATGTATAATGGAGTTGTAATTTTTTTGTCTTTGTTTTTGCTCAACCTCTCAAAGTACATGTGAGATTTTGAATCATGTGATGGAAATATGAGTTATTAAGACTTTCAAGAATAATTACAGTGACCAAGAACCAAAATTACATAAATAATTTACTGTAATTTATGTATAATGAAGTTGTAAATAAACTTTCAGAATATGACAGTTTTTATTTAGAAAACATGCGAATTCTGTGTAAACAGACCCTAAAATTAACCGTGCAGCAGGGAGATCTGATCAGCAGCTTCTTGTATGCAAACAGGTGTGGTACACCGTATGTTTTATTCCATCACCATTTCATAGTACAGTAAAATTATTCAACGATAAAAAATATATAACACGAGTTATACGACATATATATATATATATATATATATATATATATATATATATGGTATATATATATATATATATATATAGTACGTAATTTAATTGATGGAGATTCATGGTCGTGTTTATTGTAACTTCAACTAATTCATGGGTTCTAGTTCTTCATGGAGGAGAATTGAGCTTGGAGCCAGTCCACAGTCTTCTTGTCCAGCTGGAATGCCTTGGCGAGAACTTCATCTGAGATGGGTGGGTTCGCACCAAAGATTGTGTCGGCAATAGTGACCACTCCTGGGTTCTGGCTGCTCAGGCCGGAGATCGCAACAGCAGGTGCATCGTGGCTAGGGTTGAACTGGAAGTGGATCAGTGCCTTGGGGAACACAAAAACATCGCCCTTGTTGAGCACCTTGGCGAAGAGCGTGTGGTTGGGGTTTGAGGTCACGAAACCGACGTTTAGGGTTCCCTCGACCACGGTGAGGATCTCGGTGGCGCGTGGGTGATAGTGCGGCGCAATCACCCCCTTTGGCGCGTAGTCCAGCCTTGCTAGGGAGATGCCGAGAGTGTTGAGACCAGGGATTTCGGCAACGGTGGCCGTGGTCACGGCGGAGCCCAAGGGGTTGGCCGTGTCTCCAGGCTTGTCGAAACAGTCCATAAAGAAATCCTCCGGCTTGGCGTCCATTGGATTCTTGCAGACAAAGCCATTGACCAGCACTGCAAAGACAAAAGAAAAATATGGACGTGAGTGCAAGATTTGTCTGTGATATTGTCAGCTTGACATGTTTCAAAGCTATATATCTATCTATCTGGCTAGCTCGCTCTTATGGTGAATGAACATTAACATCATATATGCAAAGATATCATATGCTGCATGCATGTCAAGAGCTAGACCGATCGATATAAACACATGTACTGCTGGTGAATATCGAAGATTCAAACAGCACCGATCAATTGAAAGATTATTACCATGGGACTCCTTGTCGGCGACACAGAAGTCCTGGAGGGGATCAGGGTCGTACGCCAAGGCTTGCGATGCAACCATGGCGAGGAAAGCGACCAAGAGAAGGCTGCTGCGGGAAGCCATCGTTTAGTTTCTAGGGTTTCTCTGCTTCCTATATATATGCCGTCGATCTAGAGCTTGCTAGTTGTGGCGCAATGGAGAAGAGGAACGCATATATGGCGCGTATTTATAGGGAGAAGCAGGGTTTCCGTAACCGTTTTATATATATTTTTTTTACCGGAGGTCACCGGTAGGACGGTTTGGCGAAAATCGAATAATTTTGGCCATTTTCGAACGAAATTTTCAAATCAAAATTTGTAATTTTGGATATTAAATTTAAAATGATCAAATTCAAACAAATCTATTTTTAGCGATTTTGTCGGTTCAAACTTTTACCGGGGTGCCGATATAACATATAATCCCGATTTTCGGTTGATTGTCGGCCGCTAATCAAAACTATGGGAAGAAGGCGTAGAAACAGTCATGCGTATGCTCTTGTACGCAGAAACTTGCGGAAGGAAATAATGGTTTTTTTTGTGGTTTCACTGGTTTGGTTTGTTCGGAAATGGACGTTAATTACTTGTGGTCAAAAGTTTTTTTTAGGTTTACTTGGTCGAGTTAATTACTACTGACTAACTAGCTAGGTCGGTAGACACGATGGCACATGCAGATTACACCAGAGAAAAAACGGTACATGCATTGAACAAGTTTCTCACGTTAATCCTACATAAGCTGATGGCGATGCTTGGTTGTCTTTATAATGTTGAAATACATATTTTTACTATTTGGAGGCTCCTCTAGGAGCTCTCACGTTAATTCTATAATGCAAAAAAACTAAAATTCTCAAGTTAATCGAGAAAATGAAAAATAGCTACGAATTCCTATTAGAGAAAAAGAAAACATCTGGATCATACAAATCGAATAACTAATCTAACGTAGGTAGATTATAACTAAAAAATACAGAAGCTAACCCAATCATATAGCTGCTGAATCCGGATTCTAGCCAATCTTACTCGGTTACGACACGGAACATGTCCTGGGAGAAAGCAAACAAAACAGAGCTTCCGAATACAAATCAAACTAGAAAATCACAACATGCTAGCATTGCCATGGTACAGGCATTGTAATACCCCAAATTTCAATTAGAGATAATATTATCGGTAAGAGAGAAACTTGTTCAGGAGAGGGAATTTTATTCAATTTCGATTGTAACAAAGTTTAGAGATGAAATTAGTTCAAAATTCAGAATTTTAGAAGAGAAATGGGCCATCAACCCATATTCGAGAGGAGAGGAGCTAGCCATAGCGGCCCAAGGCCCATGAGTGGGCTGGTAGCCCATTAGAAGACAAGGGAGGGGAGGGGACAAAACCCTAGCCACTATTTGCTACAGTAGCCGCCGTGCTACAGTAGCCTCCTTGCTACAGTACTCCACCTCCTGCTGCTCCTCCGCTCCCCGGCGCCATCCTTCCTGCTGCCGGCCATCGGGAAGAAGAGAGGAGAAGGGAAAGGAAGGGGGAGGAAAGGAGAGTTTCTTCGGGGAGATTGTTCAGCGTCTTCCTAGGGTTCTTCAAGGGTAATAAGGTGCTTTCCCCGCTGTTTGATGATGATTAGATGTGAAATTAGATTAGTTGATTGGATTGATTTGCTGTTGTTAGAAATTCAATTCTGTCCAGTAGATTGCGTGGCCGATTTCGGGTTCTTAGAGGCCGAAGTTGAGATGTCCACCTCCTAGAGATATTTAGATTCTGTTCTTAGCTTTCCGTGGCCGCCAAGAACATGAAATTCCGACGTACGGATCAAAAGTTATGATAGTTTCATTCCGACTATCCATAATTCTGACGTGATTTATCTGTCAAGTTGTCTCCTAAATTATGAGTTTGTTAACAGCAGATTCAGGGTTTTCACCCAACTAGGTTATTGTATACATTTTTAGAACCTTTCCAGAATGATAAAGAACTCCCTAATCGGAGTTGTAGATCAAAAGTTGTGACCAGTTCTTTACTGTTGTCCGCTTCATTTGGACAGAAGCTGTCATTCAAGTTCATCTGCCTGCTATCATTTGATTTTGGCCGATTTGGGTCGTCTCGCTAACTAGAATGTTGTAGATATGTTTGTTAAGTTTCATTAGGAACTAGGCTCACCTCGTTCTGAGTCCCAGGTCAATAGTTATGGTTATTTCCGTTCTGCTGTCCAGATTCGATTAGATGGTTATGTTGCCTGTTTTTCAAAATATGGCTTATGGCGATTTCTTGGGTGTTTGGGAAGGTGTTGTAGAACGATACTGGTATTGTAATGTACCATGTTGTATTTATTTTGAGTACTTACTTGTGTAGGCGAAGAGGCTTCGGGTTTAGGGGCATCTTCTTTGCCTACTACATAACGCATCGCGAAAAGGCAAGTACTTTGATATTCTTATGATTTGTGAGCGCTGAATGCTTGATGTTCATATTGTGTTTTTTTTTGTGATCCATGAGAATATTCAAAGTTTGTGTTCCTTTCTTATGTGTTATTTCTATGTTCGAATATGATGTCTTTCATAATTCATAATTCAATACAAGCATACATTTTCATGTTCCTTCCACGGGAGTGGATTATAAAGACCCATCAATTCCAGTATGGGCACGTAAGACCCACCATTCCAATGTGGGCAGATTTTTCATCCACGGGAGTGGATTTCAAAGACCCATCAATTCCAGTATGGGCACGTAAGACCCACCATTCCAATATGGGCAGATTTGGACACCCGTATGAAACGTTCTTCATACGGGATTTGGGTCCCCGTATTTTGTTAAATGCGGGCTTAAGTGAACACCGACGGGTGTGTCACTAGCTATACCGGTATAAGCATGTGTGCAGTCCATTCTTTTCATTAAATCCATTCATTCCATTCATCCATATATTCATTCGGTGTATGTTCGCATTCTTTAATGATGAGGTCTTGTTCGTATTTGTGGTATGTTCATTTATTCACTGTACTTGCTGAGTCACGGACTCATTCTTGCTTTGTTTGTTTATTTTAGGTGATCATTGATGTTGGCTCTATCGGGAGGGAGTAGACACGCACTAATCATGCAATTCACCATATTCAAGTTCAACAATATGATTTAGTTTCTATCTTTCATTCGTTAATTAATGAACTGTAATAAATAAATTTAGATGGTGAAGGAAGGATACCTTCTCCATGTTATGGTTGATTTATTACTGCTTGAGAACTTTGATCACCTCTTTTGATATAAGTATTTGTATTTAGATTCTTTTCGTGCCATGGTCCTGTTAAATATTGATCTGTTTATGCCATTAGATGATAATTTATTCAAATTCTTCCGCATCGTGGTTGTATGTTAGATTATTTAGGTGACCTCTTGGCTTCCAAATAGCCGTGGTGTTACAGATTGGTATCGAGCGGGCTTTAGGTCCGTGGTAATTAAGTTTTAAAATGACACACTTGTGCCTGATGGGTGGGGTTGGGTAATTCATTGTTTCGCATCTCCATTATTATGTTTCATTTGTTGAGCAATTGTTGAATTGCTTACATACTATCTTTCTTGTTATTAATCTATGATATGATGTGACATCTTGTATCTATGAATTTATTCTATGATTGTCATGAGATGATCCTATATATTTATAGTTAATTACATTGGTTACAGCGTTGATAACGGATGTTAAGAAGTTGAGGGCGTGGTTGTCACTCTGGGATTCACGGGTTACACCTTGCTCGTGGTGTGTGGTTAGGGAGTAGTTACCCGAGTACCATAGTTTGTGGTTGGCGTGAGTTGCTTTAGAAAGTTGTTCTCTTTCTTGATTTACGAACTTGGCAAATACTTGTTACTGTGGTGGTTGATAAATTTCTCTTGGGATCGTGGTTCATGATAGTTGATTGGTCCCAATGGGTCTTTAATGATTCTGTAAAAGAATTATTGTTTTTCGATTGTTGAGTTGCTTTCACTACTTGTGATTTTGGTTAATTGTCGAGATTGATACTTTCACGATTGTTCCTTCTTTCTTATTGGAAAAGAATGATTCATGTATTCGTTTGATATTTTGGTTAATGAAAGTTTTCTATTACAAGTTTGTTAATATGAGAAAGCCTTGGTTCTATGTATTTCTTTTGGATCATTATGAGTGTTGAAGTTAGTACATCTCTTTTCCAAAGGAAAGTGTTAAGATCCTTTTGTGATGCCTTGTTGTGGTTAAGTTGGAGATTGTATTCAAACAAAATGGTTGGGTATGGGTTTTCATTGGTCCCTATTTGTTTTTTAGGGCAATTAATGTCTTTCCAACTGTCGAGCTCTCTTTACTACTTGTAAAGGCTGTTATTTACAAGATTGTTCTCTTTCATGAGAATCCTATCTTTCCTATTGATAAAGGCGATTGGTTATCTGTTTGGTATTTTGGATAATGGAAATTATTTCTTTTCTGAGTTCATTGAATAAGGTTTTGATTCCATTCAATTCTTTTGGGGTAGTTGGAGTGTTGAAGTTCGAATCTTTTCTTTCTGAAGGAAAGTGTTAACAATCTTTTGTAATGGTTGTTGTGCTAAATGATAAGTTGTAAGAATACAAGGTAATTGATCATGTATAGGATGCCAAGTTGGGTCAATGGTATGTTGCATAGTTAATCTTAACTGATGTCCTTGGTAGCATAGTTGGGTAATTTCTTGATGATCTTTCATAAATGCTAGAATTACCTATGCCTGACGTGGTAAAATTCTTGAAACCTGATTAAAGGTCTAGATAGATTGTTGGTGAATCGAGTAGCACCATATCTTCTTACATGTTTAATGCATTTGTTAATTGATAATGAGAGCTGATGTTGGTGTGGCGTAATACCAACTTGACTAAGTGATTTAATTTCATAAGTGGCCTTGATATCGTACCTTACAAGATTGCTATTGCATAGTATGATCTTGTTAAGGTAAAAATTATTTCAACCATGTGGCTTGTGCGTCTTTTGAAAAGCTTTATGATGCTATAATAAAGTCGATGATTCTTGGTACTCTTGTATATTCTTGATGTTATTAAAATTAATTGATAATGTAAGATTGATATTAATTCTTTCAGAGATAAAGTAATTTGATCGCCATTGGTGATATCGCTTAAATGAGAACATTTCAAGTTTTGCTTTAGTGACCTTTTAGAGTGATGAATTAGGTGGTATCTGAAATTAGTTCAAACAAAATGATGTATTTGAATGTTCTATTGGTTCTTAAGTGATTCTTGAGTTTTGAGCTTTAAGGCTCCTTAGTTGAGTTGGCAAAGTGATGTTTCAATCAAAGAATAATATTTCTTTTGTTAAAGGCAAAAGTGTAGTAGAAGTATTTGAGTTTTACGCCAAGTTATGTAACTTATGGTCTATTTGAAGTGTGCCTAAACTTTACGCTTTTGCCATTAGAGCTTCTCGATTTTTGTTTAGTGCAACACTTTCTTCTCAAGAGAGGTTTGATGTTTTCTTAAATGCGGGACTTGTGCCTCAATTGTGGACTTCCTTTATGATTTCGAGTTCATTGCTTAATTGACTATTTTCCTTGGTCTTATGCTTAATGCGAGTGGCAAACGTTTTCTTTCTTGTTGGGAATCGTTTTCAATTGTCTTTTCTTTTGAGAAATGAATTATGGATTTGTTCTATAAAACCCTTTAGAGTGTTTAGTGGCTTTTGGTTGGTGGTGATCAAGCGAGAGACTTTGTGAGACTTTGAAAGTCAAGTTGTTTGAAAGCATAATAAGTGATAAGTTGATTTCTTGGAGTAACCCTTGGCGAGGTTTGACTTAAACAAAAGTTTTGTCCTTAGGGCCAACTAATGTCATTATTGCAATTGATAGAACCTATAGTGGTTGTGGTTCAAGATCTTTCGTTCATGTTAAGTGGAACCTTAGAAATTGTTTACAAGTATGGGAAATATTGGTCAGTTCATGAGAGTACCATGATGGGGTACCTTATACGGTTGTGTATAAGAATTGTGTTGGTGTAGTTTAATGAGGATAGAATTGTGAGAACTCTAGTCGTTACGACAACTTTGTAGATGGTAGGAAGTGTTGAGTTAATGTCAGGTATGACTTGGTTTCAATGAGTAACTTTCTTGAAGTTAGAATCTTTCAAAGGGAATGTGTGGCTTCAAAGTAAAACCGAATAGTGGTACGACCAAGTAGAACCTATGGTATGGTGTAATTCTAGAACCTTAGTTCACGTTAAAATATTGGGGATTATCAAAGATATGGAAACCTTGATCAATTTTAATGAGTAACGCAATTGGAAAGTATTGCGAGTTTGGGTGGGTGATTTCTGATGATGTCAATGAGTGAGTGTGTTAGAATTGTGGGCATGTTCAATATGATGATTTCTCTATCTGTTATAAGATAAGTTCGTTGCAAAGGTTTTGGTGGTTAAAATTGGGCTTTACATTTTTATGCTAGACCTTTGGTCGCCCAATGATGGTGTGTAGAGAAAATAGATTAATGGCATTTCTAGAGCAGTGGAATGAGCATTGATAGAACTCTTCTGATGTAGTACATGAGTGTGTCTTGAGGATTCTAAAGTGTTATTCTTGAAAGTTGGAGGTGATGGGATTGCGTGGGTTTTTTAGGTGCTTTGGTGCTTTCTAACAAATTAATTTCGTCAGTTGAAGGAGTTGTCTAGACTATTCAGTGGAATCAATAGAGTCTCTCCGCAAAGGTATGGATGATGTATTTCGGTTTAAGCATAATTTGATGATGTTAAATTAAGAGGTTTGAGCCCGTGTGGTATGTGATGAATTCGAATTCTAAGGTTTGAGAGAGACTTTATTCCTAAAAGAGAGCGAGAAAAGGATGTTTCCTCGGGTGGTGAAGCATTTTCTTGTTTCTTGTTTGAGTTTTGTGTTGTTGATTGGTGTCTTCCGCACTTTGAGTTGGCGCTTTGTTAGCATGTTTGATTCTCTCCAATTCAGACAAACCAAAAAAAAGTGTTTGGTTTGGGTATTCGAGTGATTTCTCCTTTGGCTTTCGTGGTATTCAATAAATGGCGCCTATTTAGAAAGTGGAATTGCTTTTGTGATGAGTTGTCGACTTTGGATTTGACCCTTTTGTGGAGAGTTAGCATTGCGTGGATGCGATGAGAACTCTTTAATTTGATTGGATTCTCTTTGTAAAATAGTTTGTTTAAGAACGAGTTCATTGTGCATTCTTGTTTAAAGGAGGTGCTCCTTGTTAGATGAAGGGTTCAATTTTGAGCATTTTGTGTGCTGCGTGCGAGAAGGAAGTTGGCCCAAGTACATTCATTCGTTTCGACGATTTGAGAAATTAGGAAGTTGGCATATCACTTTGACCGTCTTGGGTCCATTCGCGAAAGCACGCAACGTTTGGTGTGTTCGGTGTTAATTGAGTGGCGAGCAATTCAAAGCGTGGGATTTCGTTAAAGATGTTGACCATCGAGTAGGGTCTTACCTTGATTCTCTTCGATGATTGTACCGAAATTGCGGGTTGAGTGTTAGGACGGACATTGTTTTACATCCTTGCGTTGCGGTCTCATCAGTTTGAGAGAGAGACCACTTGGAAGATGGTGTTTCGTATGCGCGAACAATATCCGGATTTATTCGCAACGAGTGCGTGTTTGTCATTGTTTAATTCCAGTCGTAGTTTTCTTTCGAGAAGGCTGGCGAGTAGATTCGGGGTCGAATCCTGTTAAGGGGGGTAGAATGTAATACCCCAAATTTCAATTAGAGATAATATTATCGGTAAGAGAGAAACTTGTTCGAGAGAGGGAATTTTATTCAATTTCGATTGTAACAAAGTTTAAAGATGGAATTAGTTCAAAATTCAGAATTTTAGGAGAGAAATGGGCCATCAACCCATATTCGAGAGGAGAGGAGCTGGCCATAGCGGCCTAAGGCCCATGAGTGGGCTGGCAGCCCATTAGAAGGCAAGGGAGGGGAGGGGACCAAACCCTAGCCACTATTTGCTACAGTAGCCATGATTGAATGGTCATATAGTGGATGACTATTAGGATTAAATAGGAGATTTATGTTTCTGGGAATAGTTGTCCCAAGGATGATGTAACGTCCCGTTTTTGGACGTAAATAGTATTTGCTAATTTCGGTTTTCAGTTTTCATTCGTAATTCAAATTACCAAGTATTTTCAAAAATCTCCTTTCTTCTTCTAGCTCAAGTTTGTGTTTCAAATACCTTTGACCGTTGAAATTCAAATTCGGGTTTGAATTTCTCCATTTTTGAACTTCGAGCCTTCTTCTCTTTGGCCTTCTAATCTTTTGGGCTCGGCCATCCTCTTTGGGCAGCCCAACCTCCTTGGCCCACAAGAGCCCACGCTTTTCTTGGCTCGGCTTTGCGCCTGCCCAAGCCTCCTCCACTGCTTCCTCCTGGCCCGCTTGGCCTAAGCCATCCGCCGTTGTCTTCTTTCCCTGTCTTCTTCCTCCTGCCGCCCGCCCAAGCCGCTCTCTTCTCTTCCCTCATGTGCTCTTGGCGCCAGCTCCCTCAGCCACACACCACCGCCACGAGCTCCTCTGCGCTACCCAGTCGTAGCTCCCTGCCACCCATGTGCCGCTGCAGCCACGCCCGTGAGCTCCCTCCCCCTTTTCTTCTCTCAGACGCCACGTCACGCTGCGCCTCGCATGCCACCTCCCTGGCGCTGCCACCAACCCTCGCTGCGCCCTCTATGCCACCTCGCCCTCGTCTTGTCCTCTCGGCGTGCTGCACACGCCATCGCCCCCGTCCCGTCAGCGCGCTGCGCTTCACGCATGTGCGTGCCTGCGTAGCGTCACAAGCTCCTCGCTCCAATGGCTCCAAGGCCCCTTGCTGGCTATAAAGCCCCCAATGCCTCCCCTTGTCTCCCCCTCCCCACCCCATCTTCTTCCTCGAAGCACAGCTAGAGCCGCGCCCGCATTGTCGGCCACGCCGCCTCCTTGCCATTCGTCTGCTCTAGTGAGCCTCGCTCCCGGGAGACCGCGTCACCGTGAGCCCCGCAACACGAGGATTCCATCCCCCTCCTCCCTGCTCCCTCCCCGCCGCCAAGACGTGCCGCCACCGGCGCCTCCTCCCCTCCTCTCTCGGCCGCCGCCGTCGGACCAACTCGGTCGCTCTCGAGCCACCCTGGCTCCACCTCCAGCCTCCCCACGCCCTTATGCGACTCGTGCACGCCGCCGCCACCTCCTTGCCCCGCCGCCACCGCTCCCGCCCCTCTCCGGCACCGCCGCCAACACCCATGGGGTCACCAGCTTCCGGAGGTCCCGTTCCGCCCACTCGCCCGCCTCCCCGTGCCACCACTCGCCAGCGCTGCCTCCTCTTCTTGCCACACGAGTGCTCCCTCGGCTCCTCTCTCTCTCTGTAACCGAAAGAAAGAAATGGGGAATGAGCCGTGGCCTTTTCTCTCTCCCCCTTTGTCTCACTTCCGTGTGGGGCCCATGCACAGTAGGCGCCCCATGGACCTTGCGCATGCACCGGTGGTCCTAGCCCATGCGACTGTGCGGTGGACCAAGCCACTATGCAGCTGGGCCCACCTGTTAGAGAGACTTGTCTCTCTCTCTCTCTCCCATTTTCCTTTTGATTTAATTCCTTTCAATCTTTGGAAGTCTCGTTCTCCCTCGTCGTAGCTCCAAAAATTATGAAATTTGTTTCTAAAATTTGTTAATTCAAGATCTAGCTAATGCCATAGGTTTTGTTCAAATTGGAGTTCATTTATTGTTCTTTATTATTTATTTGCTCTCTTTGCTTGTTTGTGTCTTTTTCCAGTACGTTCGTCCGATTAGGATTCGAAGACGCGGAGGATCTCCAAGTTGATCAAGCACAAGAATATCAAGATTCTCTTACCTATAACCAAGGCGAGTCAATACTTTGAACAAATTGAGCCTACATTTTATGCAAATTATATTCATTTAAGTTACCAAAAATTGCGTGCTTTAATTCCTTAATGAAATGTATGTTAAAGCTTATGATAGTTAAATACCCATTTGATGATTAATTAATTAATATGCCATCCCTTGATAATTGAATCTATTATTCCATGTCACCCTAGTAATCTATATGGTAATACTAGTTATAGGTTGTACATAAGCGACATGCTAGTCTTGCGTAAGTACCGGGGTATTAAATACCCCCAATCATCATCTCTTCAAACATGAAATGATTTTGTGCAGTCATTGGTGGTCCATGACTGAAATGAATGAGATAATTTGGTTTTACTTCTCAAAACTCTAATAACCTGCTTTTCCTATCTGGGCGGATGGTATGATGGATGATGTGTTGGTGGGTGCTAATGCAGCCCAAGGGATACTGGTATGTTGGTGGGTGCTAATGCAGCCAAGTGAATACTAGATAACCCTAAGGACTTAATCTTGTCATGACCTCCTATGTAAAACAAGTACAACCACAAGTCTGTAAAGTACAACCTGGCTAAATAATTTGTATCCATCGATCGAGGTTCACTGTAGATGTCATGACAGTAAGCCTTTAATGGTGAAGGGGTGGGCGCATGACGAAGTCGTTAAGAGGCGCAAGAGGAGGGTGCAGGTAAGGGTTAACGGATCTTCAAGAGCGTAACCCTTACCAGGCGAAACCTTAGTGGGTGTAACTAATACTGTTGGATGCATTGTAAAGGCCTTGTGGTGATCTCCCCTTGATTCACATGTCTAAGGAAGCATGTGTACATATCAAGATGATTATCTCTTGTGGGTAAAGTGTACAATCTCTGTAGAGTATTAAACTGTTTAAACAGCCGCGCCTACGGTCAAAGGCGGACATGGGAACTTAACTTGAGTTAGTTCTATTTCAAAAACCTTGTGGGTGGAATCAAAATGTGATGGGCTCACCTAGCCCTGGGTTTGGATTTTACCTGAGCCTTCGAGCTCAGCGGTGGTGATAATCGAGAAATTGGATTATTACTCATGGTTCCCTAATATGATCTTAGAAGAGTTAATTAGATTTTCGAACCCTAAGATATTAACCTTTGTGGGATTATTTGTGGACTATGGTAGATGTTACCATAGGAGGTTGCATTATGAGTATAGATAGAACTATTGTAGTGAGGTGTAAGCTTGCTTGTGGGTGATGTTGGATTTATGTTGGAGGAATATGCAGGTAGAACTCATAGAACACATGTAGTAGGTATAATAAATAACTTTATGAGTTCACTTGGGGATTTAGATTTTAGATATGTCTTAGTCAATATGTCGATAAGATTGTGAGTCAGATTCAGGTCTAGTGTGATAGAGTTAGAAATTGAAACTGTGATGATATTATAAACAATTTGAGATTTGTGAAGTTGTATTTGAGTGTATAACCGATTCGTAATACTTATAGAGATGAAGAATGATTAGGTGATTGAATGGTCGTATAGTGGATGACTATCAGGATTAAATAGGAGATTTATGTTTGTGGGAATAGTTGTCCCAAGGATGATGTAACGTCCGTTTTAGGACGTAAATATTATTGCTAATTTCGGTTTTCGGTTTTCATTAAGTAATTCAAATTACCAAGTATTTTCAAAAATCTCCTTTCTTCTTCTAGCTCATGTTTGTGTTTCAAATACCTTTGACCGTTGAAATTCAAATTCGGGTTTGAATTTCTCCATTTTTGAACTTCGGGCCTTCTTCTCTTTGGCCTTCTAATCTTTTTGGGCTCAGCCCAGTCCTCTTTTTGGGCTGGCCCAACCTCCTTGGCCCACCCGAGCCCTCGCTTTTCTTGGCCCGGCCTGCCCCGGCCCAAGCCTCCTCCAGCCAACTTCCTCCCCCGGCCCACTTGGCCTAAGCCATCCGGCGCCGTTGTCTTCTTTCCCCTGTCTTCTTCCTCCTGGCCGCCTCTGCCCGAGCCGCTCTCTTCTCTTCCCTCATGTGCTCTTGGCACCAGCTCCCTCAGCCACACGCCACCGCCATGAGCTCCTCTGCACTACCCAGTCGGAGCTCCCTGGCACCTGTGTCACTGCAGCCACGCACGTGAGCTCCCTCCCCCTTTTCTTCTCATGCGCGCACGTCACCGCCTACGCCTCGCATGCCACCTCCCTGGCGCTACCACCAACCCTCACTGCACCCTCTGTGCCACCTCGCCCTCGTCTTGTCTTCTCGGCGTGCCGCGCACGCCATCGCCGAGCCATCCGTCAAGACTGTTGCAAGGCCACAAGACATGCTTGCTTGCGTAGCGTCGCAAGCTCCTCCCTCCAACGGCTCCAAGGCGCCTTGCCAACTATAAAGCCCCCCAATGCCTCCCCTTGTCTCCCCCTCCCCACCCCATCTTCTTCCTCAAAGCACAGCTGGAGCCGCGCCCCCATTGTCGGCCACGCCGCCTCCTTGCCATTCGTCTGCTCTGGTGAGCCTCGCTCCCCGGAGACCGCGTCACCATGACCCCGCTAGGCGAGGATTCCATCCCCCTCCTCCCTGCTCCCTCCCCGCCGCCAAGACATGCCACCACTGGCGCCTCCTCCCCTCCACTCCCGGCCACCGTCGCTGGACCAACTCGGTCGCTCCCGAGCCACCCTGGCTCCACCTCCATCCTCCCCATGCCTTCGCACGACTCGTGCGTGCGCCGCCCTCCTCCTTGCGTCGATGGCGCCGCATAAGCTTGTGGAGCCGCCGCCGCCTCCTTGCCCAGCCGCTGCCGCTCCCGCCCCTCTCCGGCACCGCCGCCAACACCCATGGGATCGCCACCTTCCGGAGGTCCCGTTCTGCCCGCTCGCCCGCCTCCCCGCGCCACCACTCGCCAGTGCCGCCTATGCTTCTTGCCGCCCGAGTGCTCCCTCGGCTCCCCTCTCTCTGTAACTGGAAGAAAGAAATGGGGAATGAGCCGTGGCCTTTTCTCTCTCCCCCTTTGTCTCACTTCCGTGAGGGGCCCGCGCACAATAGGCGCCCATGGACCGCAGGCGCATGCACCGTGGTCTGCCCATCTTGTTGTCGCGGTGGGCCAAGACACTATTGACCGCCCCACTGTTAGAGACTTCTCTCTCTCTCTCTCTCTCTCTCTCTCTCCCTTTTTCCTTATGATTTAATTCCTTTCAATCTTCGAAGTCTCGTTCTCCCTCGTCATAGCTCCAAAAATTATGAAATTTGTTTCTAAAATTTTTTAATTCAAGATCTTGCTAATGACATAGGTCTTGTTCAAATTGGAGTTCATTTATTGTTATTTATTATTTATTTACTCTCTTTGCTTGTTTGTGCCTTTTTCTGGTACATTCGTCCGATTAGGATTTGAAGATACGGAGGATCTCCAAGTTGATCAAGCACAAGAATATCAAGATTCTCTTACCTATAACCAAGGCGAGTCAATACTTTGATCATATTAAGCCTACATTTTATGAAAATTATATTCATTTAAATTTCCAAAAATTGCATGCTTTAATTCTTTAATCAAATATATGTTAAAGCTTAAGGTACGTAGTTAAATACACATTTGATGATTAATTAATTAATATGCCATCCCTTAATAATTGAATCCATTATTCCATGTCACCCTAGTAATCTATATGGTAATACTAGTTATAGGTTGTACTTAGCGACATGCTAGTCTTGCTTAATCTTGGGGTATTAAATACCCCCAATCATCATCTCTTCACACATGAAATGATTTTGTGCTGTCATTGGTGGTCCATGACTGAAATGAATGAGATAATCTGGTTTTACTTCTCAAAACCCTAATAACCTCCTTTTCCCATCTGGGCGGATGGTATGATGGATGTGTTGGCGCCAGACTAATACTCAACGCGAGAACACAAAACACACACACGTGAACACGCACGTAGCACCAGGAAGGAACTCACGTTTTGGCTAAAACACATGCGTACACACACGACAGATGGTGAAGCAACACACGCACGTGATGACCCTGGAAGCGAGAGCTCGCTGGATGCTAGTACGTGAAACGTATACGCACACGACGGAAGAATAGAGGATTTTTGGTGCTGCACTGTCGCGTAACTTTTCTCTTTTTTTCTCTCTCTATTGCTTCAATCAAACTGATCTGATTACAAGTCCTTTTAAAGACTATGTAACTTGGTAATCAAGCCAAAACTAAACCTGGAAAGAAACTAATTGATCTCAAATCACAAATTGATCTCTATCTTGCTAATTTAAACACTGATTGATAACAAAAAGGAAACCCTCCAAACATCCCAAACCGACTAGACAATTTGACCATAGGGGCTACTGCGCACAGGCCCACATGCAACAAGATTAACCCAACAATCACCCCCTTAAGCTTGTTGCATCTTCTTCACATCAGCGCCGATCCATCGTCAACATCCGCCTCAATGAGATGTGCCTCCGCTTTCTCCTTCTTATTGGGCTTATGACATTCTGAAGCAAAGTGTCCATAATCATTACAATTAAAATACCTTACTTTTGCCTTGTCAACTCTCCGGTATTGACGACCACTGCCGCCACTAGAACCACCTGAGGAGCCTTCACCTTCATGCTTCGACGATCGGGCCTCCCACTCTGCGTGCGTCAGGAGCAAGTGCTCCCCGTCTCCATCGCCATTGCTGTAGCGACGTTCTCCCTCTTCATGCATCTTCAAGTGCCCGATTAGCTCTTCGATCGACATATTTTTTATGTCGCCGAATTGCTCAATCGTGCTGACGACGGGAGAAAATTTCTTGGGCACGGTACGAAGAAACTTCCGCATGATGTAGACCTCTTCCATCTTGTCACCTAGACCTCATATCTTGCCGACGATTGTCATCAACCTCATCGCGAAGTCATCGATCTGTTCGGTGTCCCTCATGCGCAAGTTATCAAACTCGCTTTTGAGGTTTTGTACACGTGCCTCCTTGACACGATCGGCACCAAGATGCATCGTCTTCAGGGTGTTCTAGGCCTCCTTTGCGGTCTCCTTCTCTGCTAGAAGCAGCAGCATGTCTTCCGGCACCGCGAGGAAGATTGCCGCAAGCATCATTTGATCTTGCCCCTCGTTCACCTCCTCATCCATGATTGCGTTCTACACGCCCTAAGCGCGCATGAACACCTTCATCTTCACAGCCCAAGTCATGTAGTTGCTCCTTGTGAGCATGGGATATGGGAGGGAGATGCTGCCCTCGCGCACCGACGCCTTCGGCACGCTCCCATCGCCGATCTTTAGAACGCCCCCGTCGCCGGTGACGTTTCTCGGCAAGCTCGGACGCGACATGGATTAAGGTGTACACGAACACAAGCTCTGATACCAATAGTTGGCACCAGACTAATACTCAACGCGAGAACACAAAACACACACACGTGAACACGCACGTAGCACCAGGAAGGAACTCACATTTTGGCTAAAACACATGCGTACACACACGGCAGATGGTGAAGCAACACACGCACGTGATGACCCTAGAAGTGAGGGCTCGCTAGATGTTGGTACGTGAAACGTATACGCACACGAAGGAAGAATAGAGGATTTTTGGTTCTGCACTGTCGCACAACTTTTCTCTTTTTTTTCTCCCTTATGGTATCAGACCATATTGAGTTGCATATGCACCAACCAATTCACCCAAAGCTTAAACTTATGAGGAAAGACGGACAATTCACTTATACTTCAACACTCCCCCTCACATGTAGGCTCCCTCAAGCCTAAGACGTGGAATAGAAATGTGCTGCAATTATTTTCTTAATTGCGCCAGCCGGGTATTGAAGTCAAGACCTCTTGGCTCTGCTACCATATTGTTGGCACCAGACTAATACTCAACACGAGAACACAAAACACACACACACACGTGAACACGCACGTAGCACCAGGAAGGAACTCACGTTTTGGCTAAAACACATGCGTACACACACGGCAGATGGTGAAGCAACGCATGCACGTGATGACCCTGGAAGCGAGAGCTCACTGGATGCTGGTACATGAAATGTATACGCACACGAAGGAAGAATAGAGGATTTTTGGTCTTTGCATGTTGCGCAACTTTTCTTTTTTCTCTCTATTGCTTCAATCAAACCGATCCGACATAAGTCCTTTTAAAGACTACGTAACTTGGTAATCAAGCCAAAACCAAACATCGAAAGACTAAACATGGAAAGAAACTAATTGATCTCAAATCACTAATTGATCTCTATCTTGCTAATTTAAACACTAATTGATAACAAAAAGGAAACCCTCCAAACATCCCAAACCGACTATATAATTTGACCATAGAAATTTTCTGCAAGACACAGCCCACAAGCAACAAGATTAACCCAACATGATGATGTGTTGGTGGGTGCTAATGCAGCCCAAGGGATACTAGTACGTTGGTGGGTGCTAATACAGCCCAGGGAATACTAGTATGTGGAAAGCACCGCCCAGATAACCCTAAGGACTTAATCTTGTTATGACCTCCTGTGTAAAACAAGTACAACCACAAGTCTGTAAAGTACAACCAGGCTAAATAATTTGTATCCATCAGTACGAGTTGCACCAGGTAGATGTCCCGTGATGTCGTAAGCCTTTGTGGCGAAGGGAGTCGGGGTGCACGACGTAAGTCGTTAAGAGGGCGCAAGAGGGATGGTCTGGGTAAGGGTTAACGGATCTTCAAGAGTGTAACCCTTATCAGGCGAAACCTTCGCGGGTGTAACTAATACTGTTGGATGCATTGTAAAGGCCTTGTGGTGATCTCCCCTTGATTCACATGTCTAAGGAAGCATGTGTACATATCAGGATGATTATGTCTTGTGGGTAAAGTGTACAATGTCTACAGAGTATTAAACTATTTAAACAACTGCGCCTACGGTCAAAGGCGGACATGGGAACTTAACTTGAGTTAGTTCTATTTCAAAAACCTTGTGGGTGGAATGAAAATGTGATGGGCTCACCTAGCCCTCGGTTTGATTTTACCCGAGCCTTCGAGCTCGGCGGTGGTAATAATTGGAGGTAACTCCAATCAAAGATGCATAGTGTAGAGTTTAGATGGAGGAACCTCTCTTTGAAATAAATATTGCACAATTACTCCTTTAATCAAATGCAATTTGCTAAAATGCTAAGTGATAGGAATTTATAATATTGATAATTAAAAATGTTGCTTTAGCAAATAAAAGAACCCGACCATCCTTGTTTAGCCTTACATATATATTATTGCATTGTGTGTTGGCTCATGAGCACGGAAGTTATTCTCATTCTCGCTCTTTCCCCAAAAACCCTCGAAGCGAGAAACCTCAAGACTACGCGTACTACAAGGATCCGAAGTGGAGGCCCGTGAGATGATGAAGCGTAGTTAGTCTTAGTTGTTCTAGTCTCGCCTCATCTAGTTGACTCGCGGTGCTTGCGTGCATCCTATATTATCTCGAGTCTTTGGGTTATATCGACGACACGGGTTTTCCGATCGCTTACTGTGAGAGATGTGTTCTACCCATTTTGCTTTCGTTGTCGCTTCCGCTTTTGTAATGTAATCTTTGGCCTTGTCCGGCCCTTTTGTAAAACCCAACCCGATGCGGTCTATGTAAATTCTGTGTGTTAATTAATGAATGGTATGGTTTAATCTACGCCATGTATATTTTGATTCAGTGATGTATCTGTGAGTGCTATCTACTGATCCAGGGAATAGCACAGTGTTTTCCACAGAAGATTTGCATTCTCGAAATCCAGGTCTAACATAGCTGGTATCAGAGCATATGATTGTAGGAGCCTTAGCTAGACTGGTCGAACCCTAAGGACTTGTGTCCTATTTTCAAAAACTAAGAAAAGTTTTATTAAAACATAGCCTAATTATTGCTCCTTCTCATCACTCTTAGTTCTTGACTTACCTTGACTTCACTTGAGTTTTTACTCAGTCCTGACGTTTTCTCCTATTTCAAAAATTTTAGATGACTAGTGCTTCATCCGATGCCCCATGGGACTTTTTCTCTCAAGGAGAAGACTTTGGAGAGTTCGTGGATATCCTCCGCCAACTCATGTAGTACCTAGGCTACCGTTGCCAGCCCATCTTCAGGGGCCAGAAGACTCAGATCTTGACCCTTGAATCTTGGTCTATGGAGGTACCTCTACCCGAGGGAAGGCGAGTCCATCACCCACACCTTCAAAGCCGAGTATTTCAGGAGCCACTGTTCTGATGCAGTTCAGGACGCAGCTCGTTTCGCCTCAGCTCGCCTGTGCCAGATGCACGAGGATGACCTGTTGGGATCTCTATTCCGCTTCTATCCGACCCTTCAGGAAGGATTGCGCAACCCCGTGATCTTTGAAATCAGAGCAGACGACCCCCGTCTGACTCACCAAGTGCAGCTCACTCAGGCCTTGACAGCTTCCCTCACCGGTGTCGTGTACGAGATTGGACAACTTCGGATGCATCTCGCCAGAAGCTACAACCACTCCAACACCTTCCGCAAATGGCTGCTTAGATCGGATGCGACCCTTTCTAAGGTGAAGCAGGAAAGAGATGCCGCCATCGCCGAGATAGCACTGATCACGACAGCCACTGTGATCTCTACCCCAGCTCCACCTGCACCCGTGTCGTCCCCAACAACCCGGTGCCAGCCTGATGTTCAAGACCCCACATCGGCATGACTGCGTGTAGGAGCGTGCGACGCCCTAGTCCGCCGCCCGTCATCAACCTTGGAGAGTCCAGTCGTGGACGCAACCTTAGCCGTTCTAGCTTTCGCTCCCCGAGCAACTGCACCATTTGTGGTAGCCTGTATCCCCGTTGGAGTAGTTAGTAATGTCTAGGTCAGGTAGCAATGCTTGCTATAGCAGTCTATTGGTTGCAAGCACTTTCTATTTTCTTCTTTTGTAGACGTTGTGTTTGTATCTCATGTCGTGGCTTAGCATAGCCTACATGTTGTGCTTCAGAAGTCATGTAACACATAATCCCTTAATATAATGCAGCCACTCATATATACCCCCGCCCTTCCTTCTCGTTCTGAGCTTAAGTGTTCCTTCAGATGCTGCCAAGAAGAGCCGCCGCCCCAGTCCCTGGAGCTTACGCAACTAGCTGAGGAAGAGGTCATGGCTGTGGCCATGGCCAAGGACATGATCTACCTCTCCCGCCACCAGCAACACCAATAATGGCTCAAGTCATGTTCCAACAGACTCAGATTCTTCAAGCATTGCTCAACAATCAGCAGACTGGACCAGCCGGCCGTAACTCCAAGCTCGCTGACTTCCTCAGGACAAGACCTCTCACTTTTGTTGCAGCCAACAAACCCCTAGAAGCTAAAGATTGGCTCAGAGATACTGAGAAGAAGCTTCGACTCGCCCGTTGCTCAAACGAAGACAAGGTGGACTTTGCCACCCATCACCGAAAGGAGCATTTCTTTGCTGGTGGGAAAATTACCTTGCTGCCCGAGGTGATGACAGTCCGGTGTCCGAAGAAGAAGAATAATTAGTAGCAACAAGACCGAAGCGCGAAGATCTCACGCATCGAGCTCAACCAGCCCCGCCGCCAAGCCGCAGAAGATATTGTTGAAGCACCACAAGAGGAATATGAACCACTTAGCGAGACAATTCCTGGATCAATTCAAAGACGCTTCAAAACCAACCGCACCACCGGTACAATGAGATTGAAGAAGAATGAGTTGAGCTCTCAAACGAAATGATGTCGGTCAATGAAGACCTAACCAAGTTCAACTAACTTGCCCGCCACGCCCCAATGATGTAGCAGATGAAGAGGAAAAGATTGATCGCTTCGTGGAAGGCATACAAGTTCAACTCATCCTCCATGACTTTTCCAGCTTCCATCACCTGGTCAACAAAGCCGTCATGTTGGAAAATGAGAAAAACACCGCAGAAATCAGCCGCAAGAGAAAGATGGCATTTCAGAGGCCCCAAAGTAGCTTTCCGCAGAAGACAGCATTTCAGGGCAGCCCGTCCTTCCAACTATCAGTAGCCTCGTCCCAGGAAACCCCAATCGCAACCCCGTGTCCCAACGAGAATGTTTCGCGCCCTCCCCCACCGAATAGCTGCGGTCGTAAATCTTCAGAGCATATCTTTGTTGCTTCAGTTGTGGACAAAAAGGACACTTTGCCAATAGGTGCCCTCAATGCCGAGTCACCACCGTGCCTTCTAGCTTGGGAGCCACACCAGCTCAACGATAGACTTCAGCTCCCAGCAAAAGCCGTCAGACCTCGCAAGCATCTAGAGCCGTTTCAACGCGAAGCCAAAGCCAGAACCAAGGCCAAGTAAATCATGTCGCCGCCATAGAGACCCAAGCAGCTTCAGGAGTTGTAAGAGGTACTAATGAGGATCTAATAATCCTCATTTAATTATTTATCTGTAATTCATATTATGGATAATAATGACGTCATATAGTTCTTGAGTATAGCACTTAATATTCATAAGGGAGAAACTGGAGGTCGTAAGTTCTTCTACGACCACCCGATAGTCGTAAGTCCTCCTACGACTACCCCATAGTCGTAAGTCCTTCTATAACTATATCGTGATCGTAAGTTCTACTACGATCAGTCTGTGGTCGTAAGCTCTTCTACGACCACCATCTGGTCGTAAGTTCTTCTACGACCAGTTTCTAGTCGATAGGGCTCACGGACATGTGGGTCTAATTGATTAGGGAATCTTCTGTACCATATCCAAGGATATGAGCAATTAATTATGCTGTTATTCTATGAAATAACGACATGATTTAACTCCTTTGTTATGGTGATAACTTCCTAGCGACATGGGAACGTTAGTACTGCCACAATAACCTCCAATAATGACTCCACGATCCGGAACATTAAGGTGACCTTTAGACTGGAGATGCAGCGGCACATTTCGAGGACTGTATAGAAGGCAGAATCATCATGACAATCGGGAGAGATGGAGAAGCAATTAGAAACACAATAAGGAGCTCAAGACACTATACTCTAGTCTTTCTCTTGATCTTGTAATCCAGCATACTCAATACATACACACAGGAGTAGGGTTGTTATTCTCCCAGGAGAAGGCTCGAACCTGTATAAAATTCCCCATGTCTCCCTCTCTGCGTGATTTTGAGCCTAGGGGAACCCCCGAATCAAATAATCTTTACGTAAGTTCGGTTCTAAAACACCGACAGTTGGCGCCAACCGTGGGGATCTCCGAGTCATTAGCTTTCCTTCATCTTTTCCAACTCTCATGCTCTCATGGCACGGGAGTGGAACGAGGAGAACTGGTTCGACTTGGCCAATTACGCAGATATCGACATGGATGCTGGTTTCGACTACGTGTGGAGTATTGCTTCATCCGATGGTGATGTCGCCTCCAGAGATCCTTCTCCACGAGATAACACCACCGATGGAGTTGAGGAAAGATCCTTATCCCCTACAACGATACGTCCAGATGAGGAACCAGCTTCCTTAGAGGGCAAGAGTCCATCTGACAACAACAAGGACTATCCCAAGGCAGGCTTAGAGCATGGTGAGAGTTCTCCCTCCGAATGTTCAAGTCCACCTGAGGCAGTCTGACTTGGCGCGACAACTCTTGGAAGTCGTAATTCCGGATCTTCATCAGCACCTGGTGGTTCTCTCTCTCCGGCTAGCCCAGCCAAGGATGCGATCGAACATGCTCTTCCTGTGAGTTCGACCATCCCAACGTAGGGCTCACCTACGGATGGAGATAGCTATAACCCAGAATTTCCCTTCCTAGAGGGGTTTGCTCTAAGTCGCCAGATGGTGTCATTCGACTACTCCTCAAGCGAGGAGGCCTCAAGCGCAAGTGGAGATCATCAACAGGTGGTCTTCGTCCTTCCCTCAGGTAGCAATAACTCTCCTAGAGGCAGGACTGAGGATGCTTCCCGACGATCACACCCTACGACCACTCGTGGCAATGACAAGGACACCTTCGGTGATGAACAGAGTCAATACTATGATGAGCATGCGGGAAATCCTTGAGATCTCCGAACTTCACTAAGGCAAGCTCAAAGATCAAGTATGGATGATTCTGAAACAATCCGACGGAAATAAATTACAGCTCAAAGAAATTTGCCTGGGCGCACTCAATACAAGTCGGAAGAAGCTCAGGAACTCCAGCATATCAACGATCTGCTTGAGAACTCATCTCGAGAACTTTCCCGAGCACCTGGCTATGACCTCTTTGCCGAAGAGATCGCACGAAGGTTACGAAGCACGATGAGCAAGCTCGAACGTCCCCACCAACATCATTCTAGAAGTCGTAGCAGTACGAGTCCATCAGCTCCCAGTCACTTGAATAAATCACCGCATGGAGATCGACGCAAGTTGCATCGTTCCTCGAACCGGAAAAGGGTTCCGCGAACGCCTGATGATCAAAAAGCTCCCAAGAGAGGTGATCATTCACCACTCCGACCTAGAGGTCTGCAACAGCAGGCAAAATACGAGGAGTATTACCCTCGTAGGATCGAGACTTATCATTAGTCATATTCAACCATTGCCGGGCATCGTCGAGTACGATCACCTGGCGACATCAACCCTTCTTTCTTGCAAAGAAGGCATTACGATGTGATTACTGGATGTCAAGCATTCTCGCCTAACCTCCAAGCTGTTCACTGGCCGTCGTGTTTTCGACTAGGGAACATGGGGAAATTTGATGGGTCTCAAAATTCCATCGAGTTTCTTCAAATCTATACGACCGCTGTCCGAGTAGTAGAAGGAGGACAGCGCGACATGGCGAATTACCTTCCGACTGTGCTCGAAGGGTTCGCTTGATCGTGGTTGTTAAACCAACCACTCGAGTCGATCTACTCGTGGCAACTCCTTTGCAACCTTCTACTAGCCAATTTCTAGGGCACCTACCATCACCCCGGGAAGGACGACGACCTGCATAGGATAAGACAGAATGACCACGAGACATTACGCTAATTCATCAGGCATTTTAGTCAGGTTCACAATTCAATTCTTGAGGTTTCTGACTCATCTGTAATCAGAGCCTTCAAGTAGGGAGTCCGCAGCAGATGAATCATAGAGGACATCGCTTTGAATCCTCCACCATCGTCATTGAACTCTTCGAGATGGTCGATCGGACGCCGATCGTTGACGGCAATGAGTGGACCAAAATCATCGATCGAGATGACAAGCATCCTCAAGAGGCTGGCGAAGGTAGCAAGAAGAAAGATAAAAAGGCCAAAAAATCCAGGAACCAGGCAAAGGGCCAAAAGCTTCAAGCCAATGGTTCTAAGGAGGTCCTGGCTGTAAGTGATAAGGAGCCACGAAGTTCCAAGCAATACTTCGATCGAGGCAAAGGTAAGAACCCGAACGGAATAACGATAAGCCTAGGTGGTGCCCTTTCCATAAAAAGGAAGGACATGACCTTCGCAACTGCCGAGTTTTCCAACGAAAAGTCGAGGACTACTACAACGGCAAAGGGCCACTTCCTACCCTCGAAGAGGTAGGGCAAGCTAGTGGTCGTACACAGTCGGACGATAACAAGGAGATGTTGTTTCAAGATCCTGAACACATCATCGAGCACATCTTTGGGGGATCATCGGCATACAAGTCAAAGCGACAGCTTAAGGCAGTCGAACGCGAGGTAAGCTCAATTGACCCTCCTCTTGTCAATAAATTGCCGAAGTGGTCGGAAGTCACCATCTCTTTCGAGAAGGTAGACTGCCCGATCCCTCCAACTCGACTAGGTCACTTTCCAATCGTGGTCGAACCCACCATCAACAACTATCGAGTAAATCGAGTGTTGATTGATGGTGGTAGCTCGTTGAACATTCTGTTTACGAGTACCCTGGACAAGATGCAAGTACTCAGGACCAAGGTAAGACCGGTAAGATACTCTTTTCATGGTATTGTACCGGGTTCTTCGGCCAAACCCATTGGTCAAGTTTCTCTTCCTTTAACATCTGGTTCACCAAGTAATTTTAGGACAGAGAAGATCTCCTTTGATGTCGTCGATTTTGATACGGCATATAATGTCATACTCAGTGTTATTGATCCACTATATATTTGAGGGGTGTTAGATATGACTTGTATAGGGTGTTCTTTACATATTTTTATACACATATAGCTTGTATATGTTAGCCTTTAGGCCCATTGGAATAAGCAATGTTTCATTCCAACCGAAGAAAGGTTCTCAATATACAATTATAATAACTGAATACTTGCATGTTATTAATTTCCCTGTAAAATTCTCAATACTTACATGATGTTAATTAATACAAAGCTGGCATCACAAGAAGCTAACTCCGGAAGAAGCTAGCTTCAACAGAAGAAAAGAGCCGACGAAGCTGCCGAAAGGTTGCTCCAACTACACGGTGGAATTACGTGCATGATGATGAGTGCAGTGATGTCTCGTACGTTGTAGGGGAGCCTCAGACTTGAATGAATGTGACGGCGTGCATATCGATCCATGCACATCAGGTCAGGTGTCCACAGAGTATTTTCCCATCCATAAAATTAAGGGTATTGCTACTTAACTTCCGACAATTTTTTGATAAAAAAAACTGTCACTTTTTTCTTCGTTAGATGTGCTATAAGATTCGTGTTGTTGATGTGTTGTTCATTCATTTTAATATTTCACAGTACATATATGCACGCATGGATCGGTGGATGGATGGATCCAAAGCAACGAGTTGTACAGGTACAACCGTCTCGACCAACGAGTACAAAGTGCAAAGGCATTGTTGTAGCTCTTACGCCCGTATGTACCTGAGAGATGACGCCGAGGACACCAAGGGAGACCTTGGCCGCGTCTTGGTCCGGGTGGTTGGCGCCGAGCTCCCTCACCACGGAACATCACTGGTTCACCATATTGTTGTATTTTGTTTATATATAATTTTATTTTTTGTCTTTGTTTTTGCTCAACCTCTCAAAGTACATGTGAAGAACATAGCGGGTTCACCACATTGCCGTATTTTGTTGGTATATAATTTTAATTTTTGTCTTTGTTTTTACTCAACATCTTAAAGTACATGTGAAGGACATAACGGGTTCAGGACATAACGGGTTCACCATATTGCCGTATTTTGTTGGTATATAATTTTTTTTGTCTTTGTTTTTGCTTAACCTCTCAAAGTACATATGAGATTTTGAATCATGTGATGGAAATATGAGTTATTAAGACTTTCAAGAATAATTACAGTGACTAAGAACCAAAATTACATAAATAATTTACTGTAATTTATGTATAATGAAGTTGTAAATAAACTTTCAGAATATGACAGTTTTTTATTTAGAAAACATGCGAATTCTGTGTAGACAGACCCTAAAATTAACCGTGCAGCAGGGAGATCTGATCAGCAGCTTCTTGTATGCAAACAGGTGTGGTACACCGTATGTTTTATTCCATCACCATTTCATAGTACAGTAAAATTATTCAACGATAAAAAATATATAACACGAGTGTACGACATATATATATGGTACGTAATTTAATTGATAGACATTATTCATGGTCGTGTTTATTGTAACTTCAACTAATTCATGGGTTCTAGTTCTTCATGGAGGAGAATTGAGCTTGGAGCCAGTCCACAGTCTTCTTGTCCAGCTGGAATGCCTTGGCGAGAACATCATCTGAGATGGGTGGGTTCGCACCAAAGATTGTGTCGGCAATAGTGACCACTCCTGGGTTCTGGCTGCTCAGCCCGGAGATCGCAACAGCGGGTGCATCGTGGCTAGGGTTGAACTGGAAGTGGATCAGTGCCTTGGGGAACACGAAAACATCGCCCTTGTTGAGCACCTTGGCGAAGAGCGTGTGGTTGGGGTTTGAGGTCACGAAACCGACGTTTAGGGTTCCTCGACCACGGTGAGGATCTCGGTGGCGCGTGGGTGATAGTGCGGCGCAATCACCCCCTTTGGCGCGTAGTCCAGCCTTGCTAGGGAGATGCCGAGAGTGTTGAGACCAGGGATTTCGGCAACGGTGGCCGTGGTCACGGCGGAGCCCAAGGGGTTGGCCGTGTCTCCAGGCTTGTCGAAACAGTCCATAAAGAAATCCTCCGGCTTGGCGTCCATTGGATTCTTGCAGACAAAGCCATTGACCAGCACTGCAAAGACAAAAGAAAAATATGGACGTGAGTGCAAGATTTGTCTGTGATATTGTCAGCTTGACATGTTTCAAAGCTATATATCTATCTATCTGGCTAGCTCGCTCTTATGGTGAATGAACATTAACATCATATATGCAAAGATATCATATGCTGCATGCATGTCAAGAGCTAGACCGATCGATATAAACACATGTACTGCTGGTGAATATCGAAGATTCAAACAGCACCGATCAATTGAAAGATTATTACCATGGGACTCCTTGTCGGCGACACAGAAGTCCTGGAGGGGATCAGGGTCGTACGCCAAGGCTTGCGATGCAACCATGGCGAGGAAAGCGACCAAGAGAAGGCTGCTGCGGGAAGCCATCGTTTAGTTTCTAGGGTTTCTCTGCTTCCTATATATATGCCGTCGATCTAGAGCTTGCTAGTTGTGGCGCAATGGAGAAGAGGAACCCATATATGGTGCGTATTTATAGGGAGAAGCAGGGTTTCGTAACCGCTTTATTTTATTTTTTTTACTGAGGTCACCGTAGGACCGGTTTGGCCGAAAATCGGAATAATTTCGGCCATTTTCGAACGAAATTTTCAAATCAAAATTTGTAATTTTGGATATTAAATTTAAAATGATCAAATTCAAACAAATCCGATTTTTTTTAGCCGATTTTGCCCGGTTCAAACTTTTACCGGGGGTGCCCGATATAACATATAATCCCGATTTTCGGTTGATTGTCGGCCGCTAATCAAAACTATGGGAAGAAGGCGTAGAAACAGTCATGCGTATGCTCTTGTACGCGGAAACTTGCGGAAGGAAATAATGGTTTTTTTTGTGGTTTCACTGGTTTGGTTTGTTCGGAAATGGACGTTAATTACTTGTGGTCAAAAGTTTTTTTTAGGTTTACTTGGTCGAGTTAATTACTACTGACTAACTAGCTAGGTCGGTAGACACGATGGCACATGCAGATTACACCAGAGAAAAAACGGTACATGCATTGAACAAGTTTCTCACGTTAATCCTACATAAGCTGATGGCGATGCTTGGTTGTCTTTATAATGTTGAAATACATATTTTTACTATTTGGAGGCTCCTCTAGGAGCTCTCACGTTAATCCTATAAAGCAAAAAACTAAAATTCTCATGTTAATCGAGAAAAGAAAAATAGCTACTTAATTCCTATTAGAGAAAAAGAAAACATCCGGATCATCCAAATCGAATAACTAATCTAACGAGGGCACTACTACAAAAAGGCTAATAATGGACGCCTCATCACGCATAGTTGACCAAAACCGTCGGTATTACATTCAATCACGACGGTTTTGGCTTAGAGACCGCCTGCATATCGCCGCGTAAAAACCGCTCGTGAAGAGGCAATATCACGACGGTTCATGTTGAAAACCGTTTATGAAGTATCACGACGGCTCAACAAGAACCGCTCGTGATATTAATCAAGATCACGCACGGTTTTAAAACACAACCGTCAGGAAGTATCACGCACGGCTCAACAAGAATCGCTCGTGATATTATTAGTATCACGACGGTTCTAAAAATAACCGCTCGTGATAATATCGCCCAGCGGAGTTTCTTCATCGCCGGCGCGCTCGCTCGCCGCCATCCGCTTCGGCCCCGATCGCGCTTTTCATCGCATCGATCCGCCGCCCCCGGCGCGCTCTTCGCCTCACGCTCAATTTATTCCTTGTTTTATAAAAGGATCATCCGTCATCCAAGATGATCATCCCCACATACTTATAAAAAAATGTAAATGGCTGCCTCTTCCTTGTCGCCGCATCGATGGCCTTCCGCCAAGACTGCACGAGCACCTCTCTGTAAGTTGAACTGCGCGGAAGAACACTATTTGATCAACAGTGTCTTCACTCCTCCGCCCACGCAGAATTTGCGGAGCAGTGACGGCCACCTTCCGCCGCCTTGACATCCTCCTCCGCCGTGTCTTCCGGTGATCTCCCACTTTCGGCGAAGTTTATCGCGCCATCGACGTAGTCCTCCAAAACGACGCTGCACGCCTCTGTGAGGCTTGCCGTCACTTGACTGTAATCGAGGCGGCAAAGCATCGAAGTTGACCAAAGCCGAGACCCTCAAGAAGGGAAGAGAGCCTATGGGCTCAATTCTTCTTGGTTCAACAAATCGAGGGTCTTCGGAGAAACTCGAACGCAGCGCGCCAATGGGTGGACGATTTCAGCTTCGTCACGATGATCAGAATCGTCCGATGCCGACACCGCCGCTTATGAAGTATTGCAGATGGAGATAGCGCCTACCTTCGCCACTAGAAAACCTTGTTTAATTATAGGTTTCGCTTTTTAATATAAACATGTAATTTCTTCATGTCATGTAAGTGTATATACTTGAGAAAAACCATTTCACGACGGTTCAATAATAGAACCGTCTGTGATATGGTATATATCACGACGGTTCCATAATGGAACCGTCGTGATATGTCCATATCACGGACGGTTCTATTATGGAACCGCTCGTGATAATTATCACCAACGGTTTCATAATAGAACCGTCTCGATAAGTCTCTTTATAAGTAGGAGCTAGCCCAGCTTGCCGCTAGGGTTTGCGCCTAACTCGTCACACCCTCAGCCGCCTTACTCTCGTCTGCTCTCCCCCCGCCGCCGCCGCTTATTCTTCTGTCGTTGCCGACAGTTAGGTAGCATACGGTGACACCGCAAAAGACACTCGTGACGATAAGAGTGTCTTTTTCAAATCACCGCACAGCCACAACCACGGTGACGCCCAAACTCATCACTCCTCAGCCCGCCGCTAGGGTTTGCGCCCGCCCTAACTCCGCTCCTCCCCACCTCGACGCCGCCGACTCGTCGTTGCCGCCGCCCGACCCCTTTGCGCCCGCTAGGGCCCCGGCCGGCTTTGCTTTCCCATCCTCCTCTATTCTCCTCTAGATCTGTTAGCTTAATGTCTTTTGTTGAGTTTGATTTTTATGCATGAGCCTTAAGTTGTGTCCTGATGTTTGTGTGATTTATGCAAGGTAAAGGAAATGGATGAGGGTTGTGCTGGTGGTGGGGTCGCCACCGTGGTTGCGCTGTACTAAGGTCCCTCTCTGTCTCTACCCTCCTTGCTTTGTGATGAAAATGGCTAGCTAGTGCTCTGCGATGGATGCCGAGGGCTACTACTGGTGTGGTGGGTTTGGACACCCTTGGTCTTGTTCTCTTGCTGATGAACTGCTCAATGATGTTAATAGTCTTATGCTGAAATTGAATTGATAATTAGTTCATATTAATAGTCCCCTTGCTCTGTGATGTAATGATGTAAATAGTCTTATGCTGAAATTGAATTGATAATTAGTTCATATTAATAGTCCTCTTCTTTGTGTGATGTAATGATGTCAATAGTCTTATGCTGAAATTGAATTGATAATTAGTTCATATTAATAGTCCCTTGCTCGTGATGTAATGGTGTCAATAGTCTTATGCTGAAATTGAATTGATAATTAGTTCATATTAATAGTCCCTTGTTCATGCCGGTCAAGTTCTCCTACCTTATGCACTGTGCACGCCCTACCATTCCATTCATAATCTCTTCTCTATAAAGTCTCCAGCGGTTGGTCGCTTGTGCCATTAAAACCGCATATATATATATTATATATATATCATCAGTCACATGTATTAGCAATCAACAATTCTTGAGTATAAATTTTAATCAACAAGAACACCAAGCAACAATATGAGAATGGTTGCTTGGTGTTCTTGTTGGGTTTAAAGAAGATTACATGCTCAAGCATGGTTGGTTGCTAATACATGATGCCACTTCCAACCGGAGTACGCAAGATCAACGACACTTTCAACATAGCGACGCCCAATCCGTAATTGGATGTCCAAACGCTTCTTTGCATCCATACTTTTTGAATTTGCAGGGCTCAATGAGGTTGCCCGTGGCTACCGCCTCATCCTTCTCATGTCAAGGTGGACGATCCCCAAAGTGGCCGAGAGACTACGTAACAATATATATATGATGCCGATTTAATGGTACAAGCAACCACCGCTGGGCCTTTATAGAGAAAAGTCATCACAAACGGTTCCAAATGCACAAACCGTCTATGATATGTACTTATCACGCACGGTTTGTGGCTGAAACCGCTCAGGATATGTGCTTATCACGACGGTTTGTGGATGAAACCGCTCGTGATATTATTATCGCAGACGGTTTGAACCACAAACCGCTCAGGAAAGTATACATCACGACGGTTCAAAACCGCTCGTGATGACCTCATGTCATCATCGACGATAAACTCGACGGCCATGAAACCGCTCAGTGATGACGCTTTTGAACCGCTCAGGAAAGCCTTTTTCGTAGTAGTTAGATTATAACTAAAAATATAGAAGCTAACCAAATCATATAGTCTGAATCCGGATTCTAGCCAATCTTACTTTGTTATTTACATTTAACATGTCCCGGGAGAAGGCAAACAAAATAGAGCTTCCGAATACAAATCAAACTAGAAAATCACAACATGCTAGCATTGCCATGGTACAGGCATCCTAGGTACAATATTAATGTTAGCTAACTTGATCTCCCTGGGAGAGAGCAAACTAAACAGAGCTTCTCCATGGGCAAGATCAAACAATTAACGTTGTCGCAAAAAATATATGGGTCATTCCGCCCTTAATTTTACATGGACTCTAAAGTACGGCTCGCTCCGTTTCGCTATATTTCTTCATGTTTTTGGGAGTATCCATTTCAATATATTTATCCATTGAGGAAATTTATAGTGTAGTTGTAACATCCCAAAATTTCCAATTTTATGAAAAATAGGTTGAAAATAGGTAGGAGAATAATTTTGGGCATGTTTACATGAGGGAAAAATTGAGCATATTTTGTGAATTTCATTTACATGAAAACAGACACTTGTAAGAATTTTCGGGAAAATCACAGAGCACAACAATCCTGAAAAATTTACATAAGAAACTAAATTGAGTCGGGAACCCTCACAAAAATCTTCAGAACTAATGTGAGCTAAAAATATGTGGTTACAACTACTTAAATCCTCTCTATGTTTGTTTGATTGTGGTCAGGTTGGCAGAAAGAAAATGTTATACATAACCGTGTAGACGAAAGGATAGTACAATCGAAAAATGAACTTTTGAAACTAACAAAATGTTTGTGAAAAATATAAGTATTATTGCTATCCTCATCTTCTCTTAGTGTTCTCCCGTTACCTAAACCCTTGTAGATCTTGCATTTCTCATCTTACTCTTGCCTTTGTTTTGACAACAATGATTTTTGATACTTTCCTCATTCTCAACTCATGTAAATGACCAGACACAATGACAATGCCTAGGACTAGACTATCATATGGGAGCTCACTTGTTGAGTAGCATGTGAGCTAATTATCCCCTTCTATTGTGCACTTATGTAAGTAGACGATGTAATGTGATGCTTGTAAGTTGCTATTTGAGTGTGGTGTGTTTGCCGGTTTGCCTTCGGGTGTTGTATTTCGCAAACATACTAAAACCTAGCCTTATGTTAAAAATAAATTGTGTGCTGTCCCTACTGCTTTCTTTTTCGTTTATTTTAAGTTGGTTCTTGTGTTTTAAAGCTTAAAATCTCTAAATTAAATTAAGGACCTTTTCCCCGTTGTTTCTCCTACCTTATGCTTTTCCCTCTCATCTCCATAATGGAAGTCACATGTTAATTAAGAGATTAATAGCGTAATCGGTAAAAAGAAGGACATGATTGAGTAGCTACCATTTTATCTAACCTTCATGAATGACGAGCTTGGTAACGTAGTAGTTTAATTACATCATTTATGTTAGGTTGATGTTGGTGGATTTGCATGATCAAAGTGATATTTGATAATCGAGAAATTGGATTATTACTCATGGTTCCCTTAATATGATCTTAGAAGAGTTAATTAGATTTTCAACCCTAAGATATTAACCTTGTGGGATTATTTGTGATTATGGTAGATGTTACCATAGGAGGTTGCATTATGAGTATAGATAGAACTATTGTAGTGAGGTGTAAGCTTGCTTATGGGTGATGTTGGATTTATGTTGGAGGAATATGCAGTAGAACTCATAGAACACATGTAGTAGGTATAATAAATAACTTTATGGGTTCACTTGGGGATTTAGATTTTAGATATGTCTTAGTCAATATGTCGATAAGATTGTGAGTTGGATTCAAGTCTAGTGTGATAGAGTTAGAAATTGAAACTGTGATGATATTATAAACAATTTGAGATTTGTGAAGTTGTATTCGAGTGTATAACCGATTCGTAATACTTATAGAGATGAAGAATGATTAGGTGATTGAATGGTCGATAGTGGATGACTATTGATTAAATAGGAGATTTATGTTTGTGGGAATAGTTGTCCCAAGGATGATGTAACGTCCCGCTTTTGACGTAAATAGTATTAGCTAATTTCGTTTTTCGCTTTCATTCGTAATTGAAATTACCAAGTATTTTCAAAAATCTCCTTTCTTCTTCTAGCTCAGTTTGTGTTTCAAATATTTTGACCGTTGAAATTCAAATTTGGGTTTGAATTTCTCCATTTTTGAACTTCGGCCTTCTTCTTTGGCCTTCTAATCTTTTGGGCTCAAATTTCCTTTTTGGGCCAGCCCAACCTCCTTGGCCCACCGAGTTCGCTTTTCTTGGTCTTACCACCCCGCCCAAGCCTCCTCCACTGATTCCTCCTCGCCCACTTGTCCTAAGCCATCCCGCCGCTGTCTTTTTTCCCTGTTTCTTCCTCTTGGTCCGCCCGCCGAGCCGCTTCTTTCTTCCTCATGTGCTTTGGCGCCCTCCTCACCACACGCCACCGCCATGAGCTCCTTCATGCTACCCAACGCAGCCTCGCCACCCATGTGTCAGCAGCCCACGCACGTGAGCTCCCTCCTTTTTCTTCGTGGCGACACGCCACCGTCATGCCACATGCCACCGGCGCTACCACCAACCTCGCTGCACCCTATGTGCCGCCACTGTTTTGTCCTCTCTGCAGGCAAGACACGCCATCGCTGAAGTCAGTCTCTGTCAAGACGCAAGGCCACAAGACAAGCAAGAGCTTGCATAGCGCCGCAAGCTCCTCCCTCCAACGGCTCCAAGGCTCCCTTGCCAGCCTATAAAGCCCCCAATGCCTCCCCTTGTCTCCCTCCCACCCCATCTTCTTCCTCGGCACACTGAGTCAAGCACTCCCATTGTTTGCAAGGCCGCCTCCTGCCATTCGCTCCTCCGTGAGCCTCGCCCCGGAGACCGGCCACCATGAGCCCAAGAACGTGAGGATTCCATCCTCCTCCTGCCCCCCCCCCCGCCGAGACATGCCACCACCGGGCGCCTCCTCCGCTTCCGGGCTGCCGCTGGACCAACTCGGTCACTCCCGAGCCACCCTGCCCACCTCCATCCTCCCCATGCCTCACAGGACTGCATGCGCCGCCTCCTCCTTAAGGCCGATGGTGAAAGCCAAGATAAGCTTGTGGAGCCGCCGCCGCCTGCTGCCCCGCCGCCACCGCTCCCGCCTCTCCCAAGACCGCCGCCAACACCCATGGGATCGCCACCTTCCGGAGGTCCTGCTCTACCCCCGCCGCCTCCCCACGCCACCACTCGCCAAGCCGCCACGCTTACCGCCCGAGTGCTCCTCTGCCCCTCTCTCTCAGAATCGAAGAAAGAAATGGGAAGGAGCCGTGGCCTTTTTCGCCCCTTTGTCTCACTTCCGTGGGGCCCGCGACAATAGGCACCCCATGGACTGCAGGCGCATGCACCGTGGTCCCGCCCATGCGATCAGGTGGTGGGCCAAGCCACTATGCACTGCCCACCTGCTAGAGAGACTTGTCTCTCTCTCTCTCCTTTTTCCTTTGCATTTAATTCCTTTCAATCTTCTAAGTCTCTGCTCTCCTCGTCAGAGCTCCAAAAATTATGAAATTTGTTTCTAAAATTTGTTAATTCAAGATCTTGCTAATGCCATAGGTCTTGTTCAAATTGGAGTTCATTTATTGTTCTTTATTATTTATTTACTCTCTTTGCTTGTTTGTGCCTTTTTCTCGTACATTCTGCATTTATTAGGATTCAAGACGCGAGGATCTCCAAGTTGATCAAGCACAAGAATATCAAGATTCTCTTACCTATAACCAAGGCGAAGTCAATACTTTGATCATATTAAGCCTACATTTTATGCAAATTATATTCATTTAAATTACCAAAAATCAGATGTTTTAATTCTTTAATCAAATGTATGTTAAAGCTTAAGGTAGTTAAATACACATTTGATGATTAATTAATTAATATGCCATCCCTTGATAATTGAATCCATTATTCCATGTCACCCTAGTAATCTATATGGTAATACTAGTTATAGGTTGTACATGTTTACATGCTAGTCTTGCTTAAGTACCGGTATTAAATACCCCAATCATCATCTCTTCAAACATGAAATGATTTTGTGCAGTCATTGGTGGTCCATGACTGAAATGAATGAGATAATTTGGTTTTACTTCTCAAAACCCTAATAACTCGCTTCCTATCCGGGCAGATGGTATGATGGATGATGTGTTGGTGGGTGCTAATGCAGCCCAAGGATATCGGTATGTTGGTGGGTGCTAATGCACCAAATAATACTAGATAACCCTAAGGACTTAATCTTGTCATGACCTCCTATGTAAAACAAGTACAACCACAAGTCTGTAAAGTACAACCTGGCTAAATAATTTGTATCCATCAGTACGAGGTTCACCAGGTAGATGTCCCGCGACGCGGTAAGCCTTTGTGGTGAAGGGGGTCGGGGCGCACGACGTAAGTCGTTAAGAGGGCGCAAGAGGGAGGGTCTGGGTAAGGGTTAACAGATTCAAGAGCGAACCTTACTAAGCTTAAACCTTAGCGGTGTAACTAATATCGTTGGATGCATTGTAAAGGCCTTGTGGTGATCTCCTTGATTCACATGTCTATGGAAGCATGTGTACAAATCAAGATAATTATCTCTTGTGGGTAAAGTGTACAATCTCGCAGAGTATTAAATCTCATTAAATGTACCGCTACTTACTACCAAGTTATGACATGGGAACTTAACTTGAGTTAGTTCTATTTCAAAACCTTGTGGGTGGAATGAAAATGTGATGGGCTCACCTAGCCCTCGGTTTGATTTTACCCGAGCCTTCGAGCTCACGGTGGTAATAATTGGAGGTAGCTCCAATCAAAGATGCATAGTGTAGAGTTTCGATGGAGGAACCTCATCAAATAAATATTGCACAATTGTTCTCTTTAATCAAATGCAATTTGTTAAAATGCTAAGTGATAGGAATTTGTAATATTGATAATTGAAAATGTTGCTTTAGCAAATAATAGAACCCGAGCCATCCTTGTTTAGCCTTGCATATATATTATTGCATTGTGTGTTGGCTCGCAAGCACTAAAGTTGTGCTCATTCTCGCCTCTTGAAGACTACGCCAGATATGAGGATCCGTGTCGGAGGCCTAGGAGATGATGAGGCGAGTTAGTCTTAGTTGTTCTAGTCTCGCCTCAGCCTAGTTGACTCAGGATGCTTATGCGCATCCTATATTATCTCGAGTCTTTGGGCACATCGACGACACGGTTTTCCCAATGGCTGCCTATGGAGAGATGTGTTTTACCCTTTGCTTCGTTGTCGCTCGCTTTTGTCATGTAATCTTTGCCCTTGTCCGCCCTTTTGTAAAACCCCACCTAATGCGGTCTATGTAAACTCGTGGTGTTAATTAATGAATGGTATGGTTTAATCTACGTCATGTATATTTTGATTCAGTGATGTATCTGTGAGTGCTATCTACTGATCCAAGGAATAGCACAATATTTCCATAGAGGATTTGGATTCTCGGAATTCGGGTCCGACATAGCTTGTATCAGAGCATACGACTGTAGGAGCCTTAGCTAGACTGGTTGAACCCTAAGGACTTGTGTCCTATTTTCAAAAATTAAGAAAAGTTTTATTAAAATATAGCCTAATTATTGCTCCTTCTCATCACTCTTAGTTCTTTACTTACCTTGACTTCACTTGAGTTTTTACTCACCCTAACCTTTTCTCCTGTTTCAAAAATTGTAGATGACCAAGCTTCATCCGATGCCCCATGGGACTTTTTTCTCTCATGGAGAAGACTTCAGAGAGTTCGTGGATATCCTCCGCCAACTCATGTAGTACCTGGTTACTGCTGTTGCCCCATCTTCAAGGGCCTAAGACTCAGATCTTGACCCTTGAATCTTGGTATATGGAGGTGTACCTCTACCCGAGGGATGGCGAGTCCATCACCCACACCTTCAGAACCGATTATTCCAGGAGCCGCTGCTCGATGCGCTTTAGGACGCAACAGATCGCCACCGCCTCGCTGCGATGCACGAGGACGACCTGTTGGGATCTCCATTCCGCTTCTATCCGACCCCTACCCCGAGATCTTTGAAATCGAGAAGACGACTTCGCCTAACTCACCAAGTGCACCACTCAGCCTTGACAAATTTCCTCACCGGTGCCGGTACAAGATTAGACAACTTCGGATGCATCTCGCCAGAAGATACAACCTCTCCAACACCTTCCGTAAACAGTTGCTCAGATCGGATGCAGCCCTTTTTGAGGTGAAGCAGGAAAGAGATGCCGCCATCACCGAGATAGCACGGATCGCAGCAGCCACTACGATCTCTACCCCAACTCCAGCTGCACCCGTCGTCATCCCTAGCAACATAGTGCCAGCCCGACGTTCAAGATCCCGTGATCGATAATTATGTAAGAGCATGCGACGCCCCAGTACGCCGCCCATCATCAACCTTGGAGAGTCTAGTCAGGACACAACCTCACCTGCTGCTTCCACTCCCGGGCTTAGAGATACTGAGAAGAAGCTTCGACTCGCCCGTTGCTTAAACGAAGACAAGGTGGACTTTGCCACCCATCAGCTGAAAGGAGATGTTGCTGCTTGGTGGGAAAATTACCTTGCTGCCCGAGGTGATGACAGTTTGGTGTCCGAAGAAGAAGAATAATCAAGAGTAACAAAGACCAAGTCAAGAAGATTCACTTAACGAGCTCAACTCAGCCTCGCCAAGCCGCCGCAGAAGATATTGTTGAAGCACCACAAGAGGAATATGAACCACTTAAGGCATAATTCCTCGGATCAATTCAAAGACGCCAGAACCAACTTGCATCAAACCAGATAATGAGATTGAAGAAGAATGAGTTCGAGCTCTCAAACGTAAATAGATGTCACCAATGAAGACCTAACTAAGTTCAACTAACTTGCCCGCCACGCCCCCAATGATGTAGCAGATGAAGAGGAAAAGATTGATCGCTTCGTGGAAGGCATACGAAGTTCAACTCATCCTCCATGACTTTTCCATTTCCATCACCGTCAACAAAGCCGTCGGTTGGAAAATGAGAAAACACCGCAGTAAATCACCGCAAGAGAAAGATGGCATTTCAGAGGCCCCAAAGTAGCTTTCCGCAGAAGACAAGATTTCAGCAGCCCGCCCTTCCAACTATCAAGAGCCTCGCCCCTGTGGAATCCCAATCGCAACCCCTGTCCCAACGAGAATGTTTCCCGTGGTCCCTCCCCACCGAATAGCCTCAGAAAGCGAACCCTAAGAGCACATCTTTCTTGCTTCGGCCAGGGACAAAAGGACACTTTGCCAATAGGTGCCCTCAACGCCGAAGTCACCACTGCGTTTTCTAGCTTGGGAGCCACACTAGCTCAACGATAGACTTCAGCCCCAAAGAAAAGCCACGACAAGAAGCATCTAGAGCCGCTTCAACACAAGCCAAAGCCGTAACCAAGGCCAAGTAAATCATGTTGCCGCCACAAAGACCCAAGCAATTTTAGGAGTTGTAAGAGGTACTAATGAGGATCTAATAATCCTCATTTAATTATTTATCCAGAATTCATATTATGGATAATAATGACATCATATAGTTCTTGAGTATACCCCTTAATATTCATAAGGGAGAAACTCGAGGTCGTAAGTTCTTCAACGACCACCCGATAGTCGTAAGTCCTCCTATGACTACCCCATAGTCGTAAGTCCTTCTATGACTATATTGTGATCGTAAGTTCTACTACAATCATTGCGGGTCGTAAAGTCTTTCTACCACCACCACCGGTCAGAGGTTCTTCTACGCACCGCTTTAGTCGATAGGGCTCACGACATATGGGTCTAATTGATTAGGGAATCTTCTCGCATCGATCCAAGGATATGAGCAATTAATTATACTATTATTCTATGGAATAATGGCATGATTTAACTCCTTTGTTATGGTGATAACTTCCTAGCGATGTGGGAACGTTATTACCGCCACAATAACCTCCAATAACGGCTCCACGATCCTAACATTAAGGTGATCTTTAGATCGAGATGGAGCGCACATTTCGAGGATCAGATAGAAGGCGTAATCATCATGATAATCGGGAGATGGAGAAGCAATTAGAAACACAATAAGGAGCTCAAGACACTATACTCTAGTCTTTTCTTGATCTTGTAATCCAAAGATACTCAATACATACACACAGAGTAGGGTTGTTATTCTCCCAAGAGAAGGTCTTAACTCAGATAAAATTCCCCGTGTCTCTCTCAAGTGATTTTGAGCCTAGGGAACCCCTAATCAAACAATCTTTACGTAAGTTCGGTTCTAAAACACCGGCAGCTTGGCGCCGACTGTGGGGATCTCCGAAGTCATCGCCTTTCCTTCATCTTTTCCAACTCTCATGCTCTCATGACACGGGAGTGGAACGAGGAGAACTGGTTCGACTTGGCCAATTACGCAGATATCGACATGGATGCTGTTTTTGACTACGTGCGGAGTATTGCTTCATCCGATGGTGATGTCTCCTCCAGAGATCCTTCTCCAGGAGATCATACCACCGATGGAGTTGAGGAAAGATCCTTATCCCCTACAACAATACGTCCAGATGAGGAACCAGCTTCCTCAGAGGGCAAGAGTCCATCCGACAACAACAAGGATTGTCCCAAGGCAGGCTTAGAGCATGGTGAGAGTTCTCCCTCTGAATGTTCAAGTCTACCTGAGGCAGTCTTACTTGGCACGGCAACTCTTGGAAGTCGTAATTTCGGATCTTCATCAAGACTGTGGTTCTCTCCGCTAGCCCACCAAGGATGCGATCGAACATGCTCTTCCCGTGAGTTCGACCATCCCAACGCAGGCTCACCTACGGACGGAGATAGCTATAACCTGCACTCCTTCCTAGAGGGTTTGCTCTAAGTTGCCGATGGTGTCATTCGACTACTCCTCAAGCGAGGAGACCTCAAGTGCAAGTGGAGATCATCAACAGTGGTCTTCGCCCTTCCCTGTAGCAATAACTCTCCTAGAGGCAGATCGAGGATGCTTCCCGACGATCACACCCTACCACCACTGTGGTAATGACAAGGACACCTCCGTGATGAACAGAGTCAATACTATGATGAGCATGCGGAATCTCGAGATCTTCGAACTTCACTAAGGCAAGCTCTAAGATCAAGTATGGATGATTCTGAAACAATCCGACGGAAAGAAATTACAGCTCAAAGAAATTTGCCTGGGCGCACTCAATACAAGTCGGAAGAAGCTCAGGAACTCCAGCATATCAACGATCTGCTCGAGAACTCATCTCGAGAGCTTGCCCGAGCACCTGGCTATGACCTCTTCGCCGAAGAGATCGCACGAAGGTTACAAAGCACGATGAGCAAGCTCGAACGTTCCCGCCGACATCATTCTAGAAGTCATAGCAAGATGAGTCCATCCGCTCCTACCACCAATAAATCACCGCATGGAGATCGACGAAGTTGCATCGCTCTAACCGAAAAGGGTTCCGCGAACGCCGATGATCAAAGCTCCTGTGAGAGGTGATCATTCACCACTCCGACCTAGAGGTCTGCAACAGCAGGCAAAATACGAGGAGTATTAGCCTCGTAGGATCGAGACTTATCATTAGTCAGATTCAACCATTGCCGGGTATCGTCGAGTACAATCACCTGGCGATGTCAACCCTTCTTTCTTGCAAAGAAGGCGTTACATTGTGATTACCGGATGTTGAGCATTCTCGCCAACCTCCGAGCCGTCTCACTCAGCCGCTGCTGATTAGGGAACATGGAGAAATTTGATGGGTCTCAAAATTCCATCGAAGTTTCTTCAAATCTATACGACTATCGTCCGAGTAGTAGGAGGACAAATACGACATGGCTTAATTACCTTCCAATCGTGTTTCAAGGATCCGCCGATTGTGGTTGTTAAACCAACTACTCGAAAGTTGATCTACTCGTGGCAACCTTTGCAACCTTCTACTAGCCAATTTTCGTGGCACCTACCATCACCCCGGGAAGAAGGACGACCTGCATAGGATAAGACAGAATGACCACGAGACATTACGCTAATTCATTGGGCATTTCAGTCAGGTTCACAATTCAATTCCTGAGGTTTCTGACTCATCTGTAATCAGAGCCTTCAAGTAGGGAGTCCGCAGCAGAAGAATCACAGAGGATATCGCTTTGAATCCTCCAACTACTGTCGCTGAACTCTTCGAGATGGTCGATCAAGACGCGGATCAAGGACGGCAAATGAGTGGACCAAAATCATCGATCGAGATGACAAGCATCCTCAAGAGGTCAAGGTAGCAAGAAGAAAGATAAAAGGCCAAAAAATCCAGAACCGTGCAAAGGGCCAAAAGCTTCAAGCCAATGGTTCTAAGGAGGTCCCGCCGAAGTTTATAAGGAGCCACGGTTCCAAGGAATACTTCGACGAGGCAAAGGTAAGCACTCCACACCTTAACTGTCAGCCTTCGGAAGGTAGATCGATCCTCCACCATCAGGTAACTTTCACCATCGGCCGAGTTTCCAACTTTCAAACACTGATTGATGTTGGTTGATGTTTTCAACATTCTGAACATTTGTACTCTCTGATCCTTACACTGACCAGATGGCATGGTATTCATGGCATTCGCAATCTTTGGTCATTGGCTTGCACATCTACTGCCGTTCTGAAGATGGTTAATCGGCTATAATGCCATGTAACTAATCAGCCATCTTCGATCTGCCAGCCAGTTTCACTGATCCAGTTGCACTTCTATGCAGCCTGAAACTGGTTCACTCTAGCTGGTTTCTCGATCCAGAGGAGCCTCAAGCTCACATCCGATATTCGACTTTAAATACAGGCCGAGGTAGATCCACAAAGAAAAGCAAGTATGTGTAATAACCGCCCATAATAATGGGGGGCGCTTGAACGAGCTTAATGGCCAAATAATGCAAGGAATTAAACTCGAAGTCTTCGATCAGCTTGTTAAGCGCCGAGGGCTTGGGTACAAGAATTACCTCAAGATATGGGCAGCTCAAGACGATCGCCGCACTGGCCGAGGATCTACCTCAACCTATTTAGGGTCGGAACTATCCTCGATCTGGACAGTCTTCGAGGGCTACTCTGGATCCAGGGGAACCTCCTTGACTTGGCCATTCCGCTTAGGTATAGCTTTAGGCTTTGATTGCTTGGTCCAAGGCTGCCCTTTTTCTTCCCTAATTGGTATCTGACCAACCATCTCGAGGGATCAATTCGGCCACACACGATGCACCATCTTATTATCACAAAGGAATTGTGATTACTCCTTTGAGACCCGCATCTTAAGACATTGATACCCATAAAGAGTTGCCATTAAGAATTTTGCCAAAGCTAGTCGTTCGAGTATGGCATTATATGCCGATCAAAATCCACTACATCAAAGGAGATCTTCTTCCCTAAAATTACTTGGTGAACCAAATGTTCAAGGAAGAGAAACTTGACCAATGGGTTTGGCCAAGAACCCGTGACAATACCATGAAAAGAGTATCTTACCGGTCTTACTCTTGGTCCCGAGTACTTGCATCTTGTCTAGGTACTCAGAAATGTATCGTTCATCGAGCTACCACCATCAATCAACACTCGATTTACTCGATAGTTGTTGATGGTGGGTTCGACCACGATTGAAAGTGACCTAGTTGAGTTGGAGGATCGGGCAATCTACCTTCTCGAAGAGATGGTGACTTCCACCACTTCGCAATTTATTGACAAGAGGAGGGTCAATTGAGCTTACCTCGCTCGATCGCTTTAAGCCGCCGCTTTGACTCAGATGCCGATGATCCCCAAAGATGTGCTCGATGATGTGTTCAGATCTTGAAATGGGATCTCCTTGTTATCGTCCGATCGCGGTACAACCACTAGCTTGCCCTACCTCTTCGAGGGTAGGAAGTGGCCCTTGTCGCTAGTAGTCCACGACTTTTCGTTGGAAAACTCTCTAGCTATGAAGGTCATGTCCTTCCTTTTATGGAAAGGGCACCACCTAGGCTTATCGTTACCTAAAGGATCTAGCATACAACCAAAATGAGGAAGAATTTAAACAATATCTCATCTAATGACATAAAAAGATTAACATTTAATAGAACAAAGGCAGAATATAATCAATGTAAATAATTATATCAAAGGGTGATCAAGGATCACAAGTAGTACTTAATCAACCATAACATAGAAAAAGGTATCATCCACCATCTAACTTTATTTATTACAAACCATCACTTAATGAATGGAAGATGTAAACCAAATCAAATTATTGAAACTTGAATATGGTGAAGTGAATGAATAGTGCATGTCTACTCCCTCCCATTAATGTCATCATCAACCATCACCTAAAATAAACAACAAAGGCAAGAATGAGTCCGAGACTCAAGAAGTACAAAGAATAACCGACATACAATAAATATGAACAAGACAATATCATTAAAGATAATGAACATAGCAATCGAAAGAACATATGAATGAATAGAATGAATGGATGCACTCTTGCTTATACCGAGATAGCTAGTGACACACCCGCCGGTGTTCACTTAGTCCCGATTTAACAAAATGCGGATCCAAAGCCCGTATGAAGAACGCTTCACACGGAGTCCAAATCTGCCCACATTGGAATGGTGGGTCTTACGTGCCCATACCGAATTGATGGGTCTTTTGAAATTCACTCCGTGATGAAACAAGAACAATGGATGCATGTAATGAACTTTCAATAATGAAAGACGCTATCTTCAAACATGGAGTAACGAATATGAAAGGAACATAAATACTGAAACTTCTCATGGATCATAGAAAACACAAGTAACATTAAGCATTCAACATTCACTAGCCTTAAGAATATTAAAGTACTTGTCTTCCGTGGTTATGACGCTGCTAGTAGGCAACGAAGGTGCCCCTAAACCCAAGCCTCTCCGCCTACACAAGTAAGTACTTGAAATAAGAACAACATGGTACATGACACTACTAGCAACATTCTACAATACCTTCCCGACAACCCAAGAATTAACTATTAGACCTATTCTCAAATGCATAAACACAATCATAGAAAATGAATCTGGACAGCAGCACGGAATAAATCATAACTATTGATCTGAGACTCGAACGAGGTGAGCCTAGATCCTAAGGAAACTTAACGAACATATCTACAAAAGTCTAGTTGGCGAGATCTCCCAATTCGCAAAAAGAATAAGCTAACAGGTAGATGAAAGTATAAGACAGATTCTGTCTAGACGAAAAAGACAGCAGTAAAGAACAGATCACAACTTTTGATCTACAACTCCGATTAGGTGTTCTTTATCATTATGAAAAGGTTATAAAAATTTATACAACATCCTAGTTGGGTGAAAACCCTGAATCTGCCATTAACTTAATCATATTTTAACTCTAATCAAGCTCCAAATACAAACAAAAATAAATACTTATGAAATTATCTAGCAAATAATTTATTTGAATCTTAAAATATTTATCATGAATAAATATGAATTTTCACAGATTTTTAGGACTCAAGTCAATCTTGGGAAAATTCAAATCCCAATTCTAAAAGCCCCGCAAAGAAATGACTTCATGATGAGGTTGACGACAATCGCTTTGCAAGATACGAGGTCTAGGTGACAAGATGGAAGAGGTCTACATCGCAAGCGGAAGTTTCTTCGCATCGCGCCCAAGAAATTCTTCTCCGTTGCCAAGACGATTGAGAATTCGCGACATAAAAAATATGTCGATCAAGAGCTAATCGGGCGCTTGAAGATGCATGAAGAGGGAGAACGCCGCTACAAAGAACGGCGATGGAGACGGGAGCACTTGCTCCTCGACGACGCAGAGTGGGAGGCCCGATCGTCGAATCATGAAGGTGAAGGCCTCGTGGTTCTAGTGGCGGCAAGTGGTCGCTAATACCGAGAGTTGACAAGGCAAAAGTAAGGTATTTTAATTGTAATGATTATGGACACTTTGCTTCGTAATGTCATAAGCCCAATAAGAAGGAGAAAGCGGAGGCACATCTCATTGAGGCGGATGTTGACGATGGATCGACGCTGATGTGAAGAAGATGCAACAAGCTTAAGGGGTGATTGTTGGGTTAATCTTGTTGCATGTGGGCTCAGGCGCAGAGTCCCTATGGTCAAATTGTCTAGTCGGTTTGGGATGTTTGGAGGGTTTTTGTTATCAATCGTGTTTAAATTAGCAAGATAGAGATCAATTAGTGATTTGAGATCAATTAGCTTCTTTCCGTGTTTAGTTTTGGCTTGATTACCAAGTTACGTAGTCTTTAAAAGGACTTGTAATCGATCGCTTTGATTGAAGCAATAGAGAGAGAAAAAGAGAAAAGTTATGCGACAAAGGCAGACCAAAATCCTCTATTCTTCTCGTTGCAGGCGATATCGCTTCACGCATCAAAGATCCAAATGAGCTCGCCTGTGGTCATCACATGCGCGTGTTGCTTCACCATCCGTCGTGTGTACGCATGTGTTTTAGCCAAAACATGAGTTCCTTCCCGGTGCTACGCGGCGTGTTCACACGTGTGTGTTTTGTGTTCTCGCTGAGTATTAGTCTGGCGCCAACACATCCATCGCACCATCCGCCCAGATGGGAAAAGGAGGTTATTAGGTTTTGAGAAGTAAAACCAGATTATCTCATTCATTTCACCATGGACCACCAATGACAAAGACAAAATCATTTCATGTGTGAAGAGATGATGATTGGGGGTATTTAATACCCCTAAGATTTAAGCAAGACTAGCATGTCGCTAAGTAGAACCTATAACTAGTATTACCATATAGATTACTAGGTGACATGGAATAATGGATTCAATTATCAAGGGATGGCATATTAATTAATTAATCATCAAATGTGTATTTAACTACCTTAAGCTTTAACATACATTTTATTAAAGAATTAAAGCATGCAATTTTTGGAAATTTAAATGAATATAATTTACATAAAATGTAGGCTTAATATGATCAAAGTATTGACTCGCTTTGGTTATAGGTAAGAGAATCTTGATATTCTTGTGCTTGATCAACTTGGAGATCCTCCGTGTCTTCAAATCCTAATCGATTTAATGTACCAAAAAAAGGCACAAACAAGCAAAGAGAGTAAATAAATAATAAATAACAATAAATGAACTCCAATTTGAACAAGACCTATGTCATTAGCAAGATCTTGAATTAACAAATTTTAGAAACAAATTTCATAATTTTTGGAGCTACGACGAGGGAGAACGAGACTTCTGAAGATTGAAAGGAATTAAATCATAAGGAAAAAGGGAGAGAGAGAGAGAGAAGTCTCTCTAACAGTGGGCTCGGTCAGATAGTGGCTTGGCCCACCCAGCACAGCTGCATGGGCCAGACCACCTGCAGACAAGACGGTCCATGGGGCGCCTATTGTGCATGTGCCCCACACGGAAGTGAGACAAAGGAGAGAGAAAGGCCACTACCATTCCCCATTTCTTTCTTCCAGCTACAGAGAGAGGGGAGCCGAGGAGCACTCTGCAAGCAAGAAGCGAGGCGGCACCGGGCGCAGTGGTGGCGCGAGGAGGCGGGCAAGCGGGCAGAACGGACCTCCTGAAGGTGGCGATCCCATGGTGTTGGCGGCAAGGCCGAGAGGGCAGGAGCGGCAAGCAAGGGCAAGGAGGCGGCGGCGGCTCCACAGCTTAAGCGGCGCCATCGACGCAAGGAGGAGGGCGGCGACGACAAGTCGCGCAAGGCATGGGAGGATGGAGGTGGAGCTGTGGTGGCTCAGAGCGATCGAGTTGGTCCGCCATGACAGGGCCGGGAGCGAGGGGAGGAGGCGCCAGTGGTGGCATGTCTTGGCGGCGGGAGGAGCAGGAGGAGGGGATGGAACTCGCTATGGGTCATGGTGATGCGTCTCCGGGGAGCGAGGCTCACCAGAGGCATTTAATGGCAAGGAGGCGCGCCGACAATGGGGGCGCTGCTCACTGTGCTTCGAGGAAGAAGATGGGGTGGGGAGGGGAGACAAGGGGAGGCATTGGGGGCTTTATAGCCTAGCAAGGGCGCCTTGGAGCCGTTGAAGGGAGGAGCTATGACGCCACGCAAGCACGCATAAGTGCTGGAGGCAAGGCCGACGGATGGAGCGGATGATGCAAGGCACGCCGAGAGGACAAGACGAGGGCGAGGCAAAGATAGAGGGTGCAAGTGAGGGTTGGTGGTAGCGCCAGGAGGTGGCATGCGAGGCGAAGTGTGACGCATGCGCACGAGAAGAAAAGGGGAGGGAGCTCACGGTGGTCGCAGCGACACAGCAGGTGGAGCCGCGACCTGGTAGCGCAGAGGAGCTCATGGCGTGGCGTGGTCGAGGGAGCCTGGTGCCAAGAGCACATGAGGGAAGAGAAGAGAGCGGCTGGGCAGAGGCGCCAGAGGAAGAAGACAGGAAAGAAGACAACGGCACGGATGGCTTAGGCCAAGTGGGCCGGGGGAGGAAGCAGGCCGGAGGAGGCTTGGGCCGGGGCAGCCGGCCAAGAAAAGCGAGGGCTCAGGTGGGCCAAAAAGATTAGAAGGCCAAAGAGAAGAAGGCCCGAAGTTCAAAAATGGAGAAATTCAAACCCGAATTTGAATTTCAACGGTCCAAGGTATTTGAAACACAAACCTGAGCTAGAAGAAGAAAGGAGATTTTTGAAAATACTTGGTAATTTGAATTACGAATGAAAACTGAAAACCTAAATTAGCAATACTATTTACGTCCAAAACGGACGTTACATCATCCTTGGGACAACTATTCCCACAAACATAAATCTCCTATTTAACTCGATAGTCATCCACTATACGCACCATTCAATCACCTAATCATTCTTCATCTCTATAAGTATTACTTAATCGGTTATACACTCAAATACAACTTCACAAATCTCAAATTGTTTATAATATCATCACAGCTTCAATTTCTAACTCTATCACACTAGACCCGAATCGACTCACAATCTTATCGACATATTGACTAAGACATATCTAAAATCTAAATCCCCAAGTGAACTCATAAAGTTATTTATTATACCTACTACATGTGTTCTATGAGTTCTACCCGCATATTCCTCCAACATAAATCCAACATCACCCGCAAGTAAGCTTACACCTCACTACAATAGTTCTATCTATACTCATAATGCAACCTCCTATGGTAACATCTACCATAATCCACAAATAATCCCACAAAGGTTAATATCTTAGGTTCAAAATCTAATTAACTCTTCTAAGATCATATTCGGGAACCATGAGTAATAATCCAATTTCTCGATTATCACCACCGCCGAAGCTCAAGGGTCGTAAAATCCAAACCTGTGGCTAGGTGAGCCCATCATATTTTGATTCCACCCACAAGGTTTTTGAAATAGAACTAACTCAAGTTAAGTTCCCATGTCCGCCTTTTGACCGAGGCGCTACTGCTTAAAACAGCTTTAATACTGCAGAGATTGTACACTTTACCCACAAGAGATAATCATCTTGATATGTACACATGCTTCCTTAGACATGTGAATCAAGGAGATCACCACAAGGCCTTTACAATGCATCCAACAAAGATTAGTTACACCCACTAAGTTTCACTGTAAGGGTTACGCTTGAAGATCCGTTAACCCTTACCTGCATCTCCTCTTGCGCCTCTTAACGACTTACGTCAGGCGCCTGACCCCTTCACCATTAAAGGCTTACTGCGATCATGACATCTACCGTGAACCTCAGATCGATGGATACAAATTATTTAGCCAAAGTTGTACTTTTACAGACTTGTGGTTGTACTTGTTTTACATAGGAGGTCATGACAAGATTAAGTTCTTAGGGTTATCTAGTATTCACTGGCCGCATTAGCACCCACCAACATACCAAGATCCCTTGGGCTGCATTAGCACCCACCAACACATCATCCATCATACCATCCGCCAGATAGGAAAAGGTGTTATTAGGGTTTTGAGAAGTAAAACCAAATTATCTCATTCATTTCAGTCATGGACCACCAATGACTGCACAAAATCATTTCATGTTTGAAGAGATGATGATTGGGGGTATTTAATACCCCGGTACTTAAGCAAGACTAGCATGTCGCTTATGTACAACCTATAACTAGTATTACCATATAGATTACTAGGGTGACATGGAATAATGGATTCAATTATCAAGGGATGGCATATTAATTAATTAATCATCAAATGGGTATTTAACTATCATAAGCTTTAACATACATTTCATTAAGGAATTAAAGCATGCAATTTTTGGTAACTTAAATGAATATAATTTGCATAAAATGTAGGCTCAATATGTTCAAAGTATTGACTCGCCTTGGTTATAGGTAAGAGAATCTTGATATTCTTGTGCTTGATCAACTTGGAGATCCTCCGCCTTCAATCCTAATCGATTTAACGATCGAAAAAGACACAAACAAGCAAAGAGAGCAAATAAATAATAAAGAACAATAAATGAACTCCAATTTGAACAAAACCTATGGCATTAGCAAGATCTTGAATTAAGAAATTTTAGAAACAAATTTCATAATTTTTGAGCTACGATTTAGAGGAGAACGAGACTTCCAAAGATTGAAAGGAATTAAATCAAAAGGAAAATGGGAGAGAGAGAGAGAGAGAGAGACAAGTCTCTAATGTGTGGGCCCAACAAGATAGTGGGTTGGTCCACCGTGACAACAGATGGGCTAGGACCACCGTGCATGCAAGGTCCATGGGGCTCCCACTGCACGGGCCCCACACGGAAGTGAGACAAAGGGGAGAGAGAAAAGGCCACTACCATTCCCCATTTCTTTCTTCCCACAGAGAGAGAGGGAGCCGAGGAGCACTGCGGCGGCAAGAAGAGGAGGCAATGGGCGCTGGTGGCACGGGAGACGGGTGAGTGGGCGGAACGGGACCTCCAGAGCCGGTAACCCCATGGGTGTTTAAGGTGCCGAGAGGGCGGAGCTGCAGGCGGGGCAAGGAGGCGGCGGCTCCACGGGCTTATGGGGCACCGGCGACGAAGGAGGAGGGCGGCACGCATGAGTCGCACGAGGCGTGGGAGGCCGGAGGTGGAGCCGGGTGGCTCGAGAGCGACCGAGTTGGTCCGGGCGGCCGGGAGAGGAGGGGAGGAGGCGCCGGTGCAGGCACGCCCCGGCCATGGGAGGGAGCAGGAGGAGGGGATGGAATCTCGTGGTTGTGGGGCTCACGGTGACGCGTCTCCTGAGCGAGGCTCACTAGAGCAGCATTTAATGGCAAGGAGGCGTGGCCGATAATGGGGGCACGGTTTAGTCAGGCTTCGAGGAAGAAGATGGGTGGGGAGGGGAGACAAGGAGGCATTGGGGGCTTTATAGCCGCAAGGGCCTTGGAGCCGTTGGAGCGATTAGCTTGCGACGCCACGCAGCACGCGGCGCCAAGGCCGACGGATTTGGGCATGGCGGCGCAAAGACGCCGAGAGGACAAGACGAGGGCGAGGTGGCATAGAGGGCGAGCGAGGGTTGGTGGCAGCGCCAGGGAGGTGGCATGCGAGCCGCAGGTGGTGACGTGCGCGCAAAAGAAGAAAAGGGGGAGGGAGCTCACGCGTGGCATGCAGGCACATGGGTGGCAGGAGCTACGACTGGGTAGCGCAGAGGAGCTCGTGGCGTGGCGTGTGGTCGAGGGAGCCGGGCGCCAAGAGCACATGAGGGAAGAGAAGAGAGCGCAGGGCAGAGGCGCCAGAGGAAGAAGACAGGGAAAGAAGACAACGGCGCGGATGGCTTAGGCCAAGCGGGCCGGGGAGGAAGTAGGCTTGAGGAGGCTTGGGCTGTAGTAGGCTGCCAAGAAAAGCGAGGGCTCTGTGGGCCAAGGAGGTTGGGCCGCCCAAAGAGGACTGGCCGAGCCCAAAAAGATTAGAAGGCCAAAGAGAAGAAGGCCCAAAGTTCAAAAATGGAGAAATTCAAACCCTAATTTGAATTTCAATGGTCAAAGGTATTTGAAACACAAACCTGAGCTAGAAGAAGAAAGGAGATTTTTGAAAATACTTGGTAATTTGAATTACTAATGAAAACTGAAAACCTAAATTAGCAAATACTATTTACATCCCAAAACAGACGTTACATCATCCTTGGGACAACTATTCCCGTAAACATAAATCTCCTATTTAACTCGATAGTCATCCACTATACGACCATTCAATCACCTAATCATTCTTCATCTCTATAAGTATTACTTAATCGGTTATACACTCAAATACAACTTCACAAATCTCAAATTATTTATAATATCATCACGCTTCAATTTCTAACTCTATCACACTAGACCCGAATCGACTCACATTCTTATCAACATATTGATTAAGACATATCTAAAATCTAAATCCCCAAGTGAACTCATAAAGTTATTTATTATACCTACTATATGTGTTCTATGAGTTCTACCGCATATTCCTCCAACATAAATCCAATATCACCCGCAAGCAAGCTTACACCTCACTACAATAGTTCTATCTATACTCATAATGCAACCTCCTATGGTAACATCTACCATAATCCACAAATAGTCCCACAAAGGTTAATATCTTAGGTTCAAAATCTAATTAACTCTTCTAAGATCATATTCGGGAACCATGAGTAATAATCTAATTCTCGATTATCAAATATCACTTTGATCATGCAAATCCACCAACATCAACCTAACATAAATGATGTAATTAAACTACTACGCTACCAAGCTACGCTATTCATGAGGGTTAGATAAAATGGCAGCTACTCAATCATGTCCTTCCTTTTACCGATTCGCTATTAATCTCTTAATTAACATGTGACTTCCATTAAGGAGATGAGAGGAAAAGCATAAGGTAGGAGAAACAACGGAAAAAGGTCCTTAATTTAATTTAGAGATTTTAAGCTTTAAAACACAAGAACCAACTTAAAATAAACGAAAAAGAAAGCAGAGGGACAGCACACAATTTATTTTTAACATAAGGCTAGGTTTTAGTATGTTTTGTAAATACAACACCAAGGCAAACCGCAAACACACCACACTCAAATAGCAACTTACAAGCATCACATTACATCGCCTCACGCATATAAGTGCACAATAGAAGGATAATTAGCTCACATGATACTCAACAAGTGAGCTACCATATGATAGTCTAGTCCTAGGCGTTGTCATTGTGTCCGGTCATTTACATGAGTTGAGAATGAGGAAAGTATCATAAAATCATTGTTGTCAAAACAAAGGCAAGAGTAAGATGAGAAAGGCAAGATCTACAAGGGTTTAGGTAAGGAGAACACTAAGAGAAGATGAGGATAGCAACAATACTTATATTTTTCACAAACATTTTGTTAGTTTCAAAAGTTCATTTTTCGATTGTACTATCCTTTCGCTCACACGGTTATATATAACATTTTTTTCTACCAACCTAACCACAATCAAACAAACATAGAGAGGATTTAAGTAGTTTTAACCACATATTTTCAGCTCGCATTAGTTCTGAAGATTTTGTGAGGGTTCCGACTCAGTTTAGTTTCTTATGTAAATTTTTCAGGATTGTTGTGCTCGTGATTTTCCCAAAAATTCTTACAAGTGTCTGCTGTAAATGCAATTCACAAAATGCTCAATTTTTTTCCTCATGTAAACATGCCCAAAATTATCCTCCTACCTATTTTCAACCTATTTTTCATAAAATTAGAATTTTGGGATGTTACAACTACACTCTAAATTTTCTCAATGGATAAATATATTGAAATGGATACTCCAAAAACAGGAACAAATATAGCTAAACGGAGCGAAGTCAGACTTTAGAGTCCATGTAAAATTAAGGGCTTAAATGACCCATATATTTTTAGCGACAACATTAATTGTTTGATCCTTGCCCATGGAGAAGCTCTGTTTAGTTTGCTTTCTCCCAGGGAGATCAAGTTAGCTAACATTAATATTGTACCTAGGATGCCTGTACCATGGCAATGCTAGCATGTTGTGATTTTCTAGTTTGATTTGTATTCGGAAGCTCTGTTTTGTTTGCTTTCTCCCAGGACATGTTCCGTGTCGTAACCGAGTAAGATTGGCTAGAATCCGGATTCAGCAGCTATATGATTGGTTAGCTTCTGTATTTTTAGTTATAATCTACCTACGTTAGATTAGTTATTCGATTTGTATGATCCAGATGTTTTTTCTCTAATAGGAATTCGTAGCTCTTGAGAATTTTAGTTTTTTTGCTTTATAGGATTAACGTGAGAGCTCCTAGAGGAGCCTCCAAATAGTAAAAATATGTATTTCAACATTATAAAGACAACCAAGCATCGCCATCAGCTTATGTAGGATTAACGTGAGAAACTTGTTCAATGCATGTACCGTTTTTTCTCTGGTGTAATCTGCATGTGCCATTGTGTCTACCGACCTAGCTAGTTAGTCAGTAGTAATTAACTCGACCAAGTAAACCTAAAAAAAAACTTTTGACCACAAGTAATTAACGCCCATTTCCGAACAAACCAAACCAGTGAAACCACAAAAACCATTATTTCCTTCCGCAAGTTTCACGTACAAGAGCATACGCATGACTGTTTCTACGCCTTCTTCCCATAGTTTTGATTAGCGGTCGATTTATCAACCCAAAATCGGGATTATATGTTATATCAGCACCCCCGTAAAAGTTCGAACCGACAAAATCGCTAAAAATAGGATTTGTTTGAATTTGATCATTTTAATTTAATATCCAAAATTACAAATTTTGATTTGAAAATTTCGTCAAAATGGCCGAAATTATTCGATTTTCGCCAAACCGTCCTACCGTAACCTCCGTAAAAAAATATATATAAAACGGTTACGAAACCCTGCTTCTCCCTATAAATACGCGCCATATATGCGTTCCTCTTCTCCAT
>JAYEVD010000943.1:0-39193 GCA_036346405.1 Phyllostachys edulis
ATTCTTCCAAATGCACCTAGAAATGACGAGGGCACACCGTAAGTCCATTATAGTTATTTGTGTGGATTTTCTTCCGTGCCTCGATTTCATAAATTGGAGCTTAGGGCACGTCGTCGCTCGAAAGTTTCACACCGCCTCGGAAGTATTCCAAATGCACCTAGAAATGAGGTAGGGCACACTAGAAGTCTATTTTGGGTGTTTCAGACATTGTCTTTTTGTGCCTCTATTTCAGAAAGTGGTGCTCCTGGATACCGCTGCTCAAAGAAAGATTCACACCGCTTAAATTATTCCAAATGCACCTAGAAATGACATAGGGCACACTAGAACTCCATTTTGGGTGTTTGCATTTATTTTCTTTCCGTGCCTCGATATCATTCTCTGCGGGAGCTGCACCTGCTCCGCAAAGTTTTACACCGCCGTAATTATTCAAATGCACCTAGAAATGACGTGGGCACACTAGAAGTCCATTATGGGTGTATGGTTTTGATTTTCATTCCGCGCCTCGATTTCATAAATTGGAGCTCACAGACGCCGCTGCTCAAAAGTTTCACACCTGCCTCAAGGATTCCAAATGCACCTACAAATGAGGTAGGGCACACTAGAAGTCTATTTTGGGTGTTTCAGATTGATTTTCTTTTCCGTGCTTTTCGATTTCAGAAAGTGGAGCTCGATATTGTCAAGAAAGTTTCAACTCGCTCTAATTATTCCAAATACACCTAGAAATGACATAGGGCACACCGAAGTCCATTTTGGGTGTTTGCATTGATTTTATTTCCGCGCCTCGATTTCATAATGTGGAGCTCGCACTGCCGCTTCTCGCAATGTTTTACACCTACTCTTAATTATTCTAAATGCACCTAGAAATGACGAGGGCACACTAGAAGTTCATTATTGGTGTTTGGTTTTGATTTTCTATCCGCGGCCTCGATTTCATAAATTGGAGCTCGTGGCACGCTACGCTGCTCGAAAGTTTCACACCGCTCGGAAAGATTTCAAATGCAACTAGAAATGAGGTAGCGCACACTAGAAGTCCATTATGGGAGTTTGATGTTCATTTTCTTTCGATGCGCCGATTTCATACAAAGTGGAGCTCTGGGTACCTGCTGCTCGAATGTTTCACACTTGCTCGGAATTATTCCAAATGCACCTAGAAATGACGAGGGCAAACCGAAGTCCATTATAGATATTTGGTGTGGATTTTCTTTCCGTGCCTCGATTTCATAAATTGGAGCTTAAGGTACGGTCGCTCGAAAGTTTCACACCGCTCGGAAGATTCCAAATGCACCTAGAAATGAGGTAGGGCACACTAGAAGTATATTTTGGATGTTTTGTCTTGATTGTCTTTCTCATCCTCGATTTCATAAAGTGGTGCTCGATACCGCTGCTCAAAGAAAGTTTCACACCGCCGAATTATTCCAAATGCACCTAGAAATGACATAGGGCACACTAGAATCCATTTTGGGTGTTTGCATTGATTTTCTTTCCGTGCCTCGATTTCATTTCGTGGAGCTCCTGCATTGCCGCTTCGCAAAGTTTACACCGCTCGTAATTATTCAAATGCACCTAGAAATGACGAGGGCACACTAGAAGTCCATTATGGGTGTATGGTTTTGATTTTCATTCGCGCCTCGATTTCATAAATTGGAGCTCGTGGTACGCTGCTGCTCGAAAGTTTCACATCGCTCTGGCGATTCCAAATGCACCTAGAAATGAGGTAGGGCACACTAGAAGTATATTTTGGGTGTTTCATATTGATTGTCTTTTTGGGTGTGGATTTTCATTCAGGCCTCGATTTCATAAATTGAGCATGTGGTACGCTAGCTGCTCAAAAGTTTCACATCGCTCGGAAGGATTCCAAATGCACCTAGAAATGAGGTAAGGCACACTAGAAGTCTATTTTGGGTGTTTCAGATGATTGTCTTTTTGTGTGCCTCGATTTCATAAAGTGGTGCTCGGATACCGCTGCTTAGTAAAGTTTCACACCGCTTTAATTATTCCAAATGCACCTAGAAATGACATAGGCACACCGAAGTCCATTTTGGGTGTTTGCATTGATTTTCTTTCCGTGCCTCGATTTTATTCTGTGGAGCTCCGCACTTCGTCGCCGCAAAGTTTTAAACTTGCTCGAATTATTCCAAATGCACCTAGAAATGACGAGGGCACACTAGAAGTCCATTATGGGTGTATGGTTTTGATTTTCTTTCCGAGCCTCGATTTCATAAATTGGAGCTCAGGTACGATCGCTCTCGAAAGTTTCACACGGCTGGAAGGATTCCAAATGCACCTACAAATGAGGTAGGGCACACTAGAAGTCTATTTTGGGTGTTTCAGATTGATTGTCTTTTCGTGCTTGGATTTCATAAAGTGGAGCTCGATACCGCTATTCAAAGAAAGTTTCAACTCGCTCGAATTATTCCAAATACACCTAGAAATGACATAGGGCACACCAGAAGTCCATTTTTGGTGTTTGCATTGATTTTGTTTCCGTGCCTCGATTTCATAATGTGGAGCTCCTGCATCTGCCGCTCAAAAGCAACACCTACTCGAATTATTCTAAATGCACCTAGAAATGACGTAGGGCACACTAGAAGTTCATTATTGGTGTTTGGTTTCGATTTTCTTTCCGTGCCTCGATTTCATAAATTGGAGCTCAGTACGCCTGGCTGCTCGAAAGTTTCACACCTACCGGAAAAATTCCAAATGCAACTAGAAATGAGGTAGGCACACTAGAAGTCCATTATGGCGTTTGATGTTCATTTTCTTACCATGCGTCGATTCCATACAGTGGAGCTCTGGGCACCCGTCGTCCTGGAATATTTCACACTTAGTCGGAATTCTTCCAAATGCACCTAGAAATGACGTAGGGCACACCAGAAGTCCATTATAGTTATTTGGTGTGTATTTTCTTTCCGTGCCTCGATTTCATAAATTGAGCTTAGGGTACGTGGTCGCTCGAAAGTTTCACACCGCCTCTAAGGATTCCAAATGCACCTAGAAATGAGGTAGGGCACACTAGAAGTCTATTTTGGGTGTTTCAGATTGATTGTTTTTTGTGCCTCGATTTTGTAAAGTGGTGTTTGGATATCGCCGTTCAAAGAAAGATTCACTCGCCTAATTATTCCAAATGCACCTAGAAATGACATAGGCACACCAAAGTCCATTTTGGGTGTTTGCATTGATTTTCTTTCCGCGCCTCGATTTCATTCGTGGAGCCCTGCACTACGCCTCGCAAAATTTTAAACCTGCTCGTAATTATTCCAATGCACTTAGAAATGACGAGCACACTAGAAGTCCATTATGGGTGTATGGTTTGATTTTTTTCCGAGCCTCGATTTCATAAATTGGAGCTCGTGGTATGCGCTGCTCAAAAGTTTCACACCTCGCCGGAAGGATTCCAAATGCACCTACAAATGAGGTAGGGCACACTAGAAGTCTATTTTGGGTGTTTTCATTGATTGTCTTTCCGTGCTTCGATTTCATAAAGTGGAGCTCGATACCGCTATTCAAAGAAAGTTTCAACTCGCTTTTAATTATTCCAAATACACCTAGAAATGACATAGGGCACACCAGAAGTCCATTTTTGGTGTTTGCATTGATTTTGTTTCCGTGCCTCGATTTCATAATGTGGAGCTCCGGGTACTCGTCGCTCTGCAACACCTACTCCGAATTATTCTAAATGCACCTAGAAATGACGTAGGGCACACTAGAAGTTCATTATTGGTGTTTGGTTTCGATTTTCTTTCCGTGCCTCGATTTCATAAATTGGAGCTCAGGGTACGCGTCGTTCTGGAAAGTTTCACACCGGCTGGGAAAAATTCCAAATGCAACTAGAAATGAGGTAGGGCACACTAGAAGTCCATTATGGGAGTTTGATGTTCATTTTCTTTCCATGCTCGATTTCAAAAGAAGGAGCTCGGGCACCGCTGCTCTAGAATATTTCACACTTGGCTCTAATTCTTCCAAATGCACCTAGAAATGACGAGGGCACACCGTAAGTCCATTATAGTTATTTGGTGTGGATTTTCTTTCCGTGCCTCGATTTCATAAATTGGAGCTTAGGTACGGTCGCTCGAAAGTTTCACACCGCTCTAAGTATTCCAAATGCACCTAGAAATGAGGTAGGGCACACTAGAAGTCTATTTTGGGTGTTTCAGACATTGTCTTTTTTGTGCCTCGATTTTGTAAAGTGGTGCTCCTGATACCGCTGCTCAAAGAAAGATTCACACCGCTTCTAATTATTCCAAATGCTCCTAGAAATGACATAGGCACACCGAAGTCCATTTTGGGTGTTTGCATTGATTTTCTTTCCGTGCCTCGATTTCATTTCGTGGAGCTCCCGCACCTGCGCTGCAAAGTTTTACACCGCCGTAATTATTCCAATGCACCTAGAAATGACGAGGCACACTAGAAGTCCATTATGGGTGTATGGTTTTGATTTTCATTCCGTGCCTCGATTTCATAAATTGAGTTTCAGTGGTCCGCTGCTGCTCAAAAGTTTCACACCGCTCTAAGGATTCCAAATGCACCTAGAAATGAGGTAGGGCACACTAGAAGTCTATTTTGGGTGTTTCAGATTGATTGTCTTTCGCGGCCTCGATTTCATAAAGTGGTGCTCCGATACCGCTGCTCAAAGAAAGTTTCACACTCGCTTCGAATTATTCCAAATGCACCTAGAAATGACATAGGGCACACCGTAACTCCATTTTGGGTGTTTGCATTGATTTTCTTTCCGCTCTCGATTTCATTTAATGGAGCTCCGCACCTGTCGCTTCGCAAAGTTTTACACCTGATCAGAATTATTCCGAATGCACCTAGAAATGACGTAGGGCACACTAGAAGTCCATTATGGGTGTATGGTTTTGATTTTCATTCCGTGCCTCGATTTCATAAATTGGAGCTCATGGTACGCGTTGTTCTGAAAAGTTTCACACCGGCTCGGATAGATTCCAAATGCACCTAGAAATGAGGTAGGGCACACTAGAAGTCCATTATGGGAGTTTGATGTTCATTTTCTTTCGATGCGTCGATTTCATACAGTGGAGCTTTAGGTACCCGTCGTTCTGGAATGTTTCTCACTTGGTCGGAATTATTCCAAATGCACCTAGAAATAACGTAGGGCACACCAGAATTCTATTATAGATATTTGGTGTGGATTTTGTTTCCGTGCCTCGATTTCATAAATTGGAGCTTAGGGTACGCTGCTGCTCGAAAGTTTCACACCGCCTCTAAGGAATCCAAATGCACCTAGAAATGAGGTAGGGCACACTAGAAGTCTATTTTGGGTGTTTCAGATTGATTGTCTTTCTTCAGGCCTCGATTTCAGAATCGGTGCTCGATACCGCTGCTCAAAGAAAGTTTCACACCAGCTCGAATTATTCCAAATGCACCTAGAAATGATATAGGGCACACCAGTAAATCCAGTTATGGGAGTTTGATGTTCATTTTCTTTCCATGACTCGATTTCATAACTGGAGCCTGGGTACCCGCTGCTCGAATGTTTCACACTTGCTCTGAGTTATTCCAAATGCACCTAGAAATGAAGTAGGGCACACCGAAGTCCATTATAGTTATTTGGTGTGGATTTTCTTCCGTGCCTCGATTTCATAAATTGGAGCTTAGGGTACGCGGTCGCTCGAAAGTTTCACACCTGCCCTGATGGATTCCAAATGCACCTAGAAATGAGGTAGGGCACACTAGAAGTCTATTTTGGGTGTTTCAGATGATTGTCTTTCCGTGCCTCGATTTCATAAAGTGGTGCTCGATACCGCTGCTCAAAGAAAGCTTCACACCGCTTCTAATTATTCCAAATGCACCTAGAAATGACATGGGCACAACCGTAAGTCTATTTGGGGTGTTTGTATTGATTTTCACGCGTGCCTCGATTTCATTATGTGGAGCTCCGCACCCGCCGCCGCAAAGTTTTACAACGCTTCGTAATTATTCCAATGCACCTAGAAATGACGAGGGCACACTAGAAGTCCATTATGGGTGTATGGTTTTGATTTTCTTTCCGTGCCTCGATTTCATAAATTGAGCTCAGTGGTACGGTCGCTCAAAAATTTCAAACCGCCCTAAGGATTCCAAATGCACCTAGAAATGAGGTAGGCACACTAGAAGTCTATTTTGGGTGTTTCAGATGATTGTCTATCTCAGGCTTCGATTTCTAAAGTGGAGCTCGATACCGCTATTCAAAGAAAGTTTCAACGTGTTTCTAATTATTCCAAATACACCTAGAAATGACATAGGGCGCACCAGAAGTCCATTTTGGGTGTTTGCATTGATTTTCTTTCCGTGCCTCGATTTCATAATGTGGAGCTCCGGGTACTCGTCGCTCTGCAATGTTTTACACCTACTCCGAATTATTCTAAATGCACCTAGAAATGACGTAGGACACACTAGAAGTTCATTATTGGTGTTTGGTTTCGATTTTCTTTCTGTGCCTCAATTTCATGAATTGGAGCTCAGGATACGCGTCGTTCTGGAAAGTTTCACACCGGCTCGGAAAGATTCCAAATGCTACTAGAAATGAGGTAGGGCACACTAGAAGTCCATTATGGGAGTTTGATGTTCATTTTCTTTCCATCCGTCGATTTCATAAATGGATCCCGGTACCCGCTGCTCGAATGTTTCACACTTGCTCTAATTATTCCAAATGCACCTAGAAATGACGAGGGCACACCAAGTCCATTATAGATATTTGGTGTGTATTTTCTTCCGTGGGCTCGATTTCATAAATGGAGCTTACTAGACGTGGTCGCTCGAAAGTTTCACACCGCTCGAAAAGATTTCAAATGCACCTAGAAATAAGGTAGGGCACACTAGAAGTCTATTTTGGGTGTTTCAGATTGATTGTCTTTCGCGGCCTCGATTTCAAAGTGGAGCTCTGGATACCGCTGCTCAAAGAAAGTTTCACACCTACTCTAATTATTCCATATGCACCTAGAAATGACATAGGGCACACCAGAAGTCCATTTTGGGTGTTTGCACCGATTTTCTTTCTGTGCCTCGATTTTAATATGTGGAGCTCCGGGTACCCGTCGCTCTGCAAAGTTTTACACCTGCTCAAAATTATTCTGAATGCACCTAGAAATGACGTAGGGCACAATAGAAGTCCATTTTGGGTGTTTGCATTGATTTTTTTCCGTGCCTCTATTTTATAATGTGGAGCCCTGCACCGCCACTCTTCAAAGTTTTATACCTAAACAGAATTATTCCAAATGCACCTAGAAATGAGGTAGGGCACACTAGAAGTCCATTATGGAGTTTGATGTTCATTTTCTTTAGATGCCTCGATTTCATAAAGTGGAGCTCGGGGTCCCCGCTGCTTTTGGAATGTTTCACACTTGCTCTAATTATTCTAAATGCACCTAGAAATGACGATGGCACACCGACGTCCATTATAGTTATTTGGTGTGTATTTTCTTTCCGTGCCTCGATTTCATAAATTGGAGCTTAGGGTACGCTGCTGCTCGATAGTTTCACAACGCCCTGAATATTCCAAATGCACTCTAAATGAGGTAGGGCACACTAGAAGTCTATTTTGGGTGTTTCAGATTGATTGTCTTTCTCAGACTCGATTTTATAAAGCTTGAGCTCGATACCGCCGACAAGAAAGTTTCACACCGCCTAATTATTCCAAATGCATCTAGAAATGACATAGGGCAAACCAGAAGTCCATTTTGGGTGTTTGCATTGATTTTCTTTCCGTGCAACGATTTCATTATGTAGAGCTCCTGCACCGCCATTTTGCAAAGTTTTACACTGCCGTAATTATTCCAAATGCACCTAGAAATGATGTAGGGCACACTAGTAGTCCATTATGGGTGTTTGGTTTTGATTTTCTTTTCAGGCCTCGATTTCATAAATTGGAGCTCGTGGTACGCTGCTGCTCGAAAGTTTCACACGGCCTCTGAAAGATTCCAAAAGCATCAGAATACTCTCAAAATGTGAGGAACATTTAATCGGAAGTATTAAATTAATCGATAGAGATTAATTAATCGAGGAAATATTCATTCAGAAAATCATCAAATCAGAAAAGAGAGGGGTTTTCCGCTTTTTCCGCAACCGGGGCCTCGGCCACCGCCGGGGGCCCATTATGGGCTGGCCGCAGGGCCCATGAGGGGAGCCCCCATTTCTCCAAACCCTAGGCCCACAATCCCCCCCCTTTTTTCCCCTCCCCACCCCTTTGGCCGCCCCACCCCTTGGCGCCGCCTCCACATCCTCCTCAAGCGCCTTGTTGCTCCTACGCTCTCCTCTGCCGGGCGACGCTGTCTCCTCCCCGCGATCCTCCAAGGAAGGAGAAGAGGAGGAGATTGGCATGTGGCCGATCGAACAAGGAGAAAGAGGGAAGAGGAGAAGGAGGAAGGAGAGGATCCTCACGCCGCACTGGTGGAGGTGTTCGCCGTCGTGGCTGGCAAGGGTAACGATGATCCCCGATAGTTTAGATGGATAATTAATTGTTTAATCGCTACCGTTAGTAGATCCGCTTTCGTCCAGTAGTTTGACGTGAGTTTTGATGTCTGTAGAGGCAGTATCTGGGGATGACTTCTCTTAGAAAAGTTGGGTCGTGTCCTTAGCTTTCGTGGCCGCTAAGAACGCCCAAATCCGTTTAACGGTTAGCGAGTTATGATTTTTCTAATGTCGCTGTCCTCATAATCTGTCAACATCCTGACAGTCTGTAGAAATCCGAATTAATCTTTTAGTTAAATGTGAAATCAGAGGATCTCGTTATAACGAAAAAGATGGGTAATTTCCATACCTTTCCAGAAAGCCAAAGAACGCAATATTTGGACGTTCGTAGCAAAAGTTATGACAATTTTAGTGTACTGTCCAGAGAACCCGACGTGAATATTGATGTTCTGTAGATTGGCTTGGTAGGGGTAGTAGATGGTAGAATCAGAAGGGCTCCCCAACTAAGTTTATTTAGATAATTTAATTATATTTCCAGAAAGTATTAGAACATCTTATTTGGACTCCTGAGCAGAAAGTTTTGTATTTTAGAAGTTGACTGTCCGCAGTGAACACCAAATCGACCGGTAGAAATTGGAAGATTGAAAACGCTTGGGGTTTAGTGAGTTCTATTGTGCTCTTATTTATGCTTTTGGTCCAGTAAGTTTGTCTTAGTTGGGTTATCATTATGTTCAGTGGGAGGGTGATCCTAGGGGCGCTTTCTTCAAGGCCCATCGCCCTCGCGTGGTTAAGGCAAGTATTCAAGTTAAAGAATAATGATGATTGTTTGCTAAGATTGATTGTGTCTTGATCGTGATTGCCATGCATGGATGTTATTGTGATGAATTACAATATATCTTGGTATATTCAAGTTATGGTTGGAGTTTCTGTGTTCATGGTTAATGCTTACATGTTATTATGTACATGTTGAATTCATATGTTTAGAAGATAATGTCATTGAACATATGCATGTAGTAAGCATGATTGAGTTTTGGTCACGTGGTGACCAAGTATGAATTGTTGAGGTCCCCGCCATGTCGATGACGGCTAGAGGTCCCCACATTCGTGTAATGTGGGCAATGAGTAAAGAGGTCCCCATCATGCCGATGATGGGCAAAGGTCCCTATACTTGTGGAGTATAGGCTCTTGGTCCCTATTGCCGTGAGTGTATAGGCATGGGTATACATCGACGGTTGTATACCCCATGACACCTGTAAAATGCTAAAAGAGATAAAGATTAAAAGGTGCATTGCATGGTTGCATTACATAAGCATGAAGGCTATGTTTAGCGAATGTTTAATTGTGAATATTAATGCCGTGGATCGTGTTTCTAGATTTGGCCTTGTTGATACTTGTCGAAGTCTGTGGACTCACCCTTGCTTTGTTGTGCTTTTAGGTACCACGGCAAGAGCGCATGCATGGGAGGGAGTAGCTTTATCGATTGCACACACTACCCTTCATCCTAATAAAATCATACCATGTAGTTCATTCTATATGAATGAGTAAACCGTTAAGTTTCATTAATAGATTTGGTTGAGTGTTTTGGTCTATCTGTAATGTTGAGATTAGCAAGTTGGATTATGCTAAATATTTCTATCGGATTAGACTATATTATATGCTTGGATGATAGTGAATGTTGAATTATTGATGAACTGTAATAAGTAAACTAAGATGGGAAGGAAGGATACCTTTCTATGATTTATTATCGCCAGAATCTAGTTTAATGATGAACTGTAATAGATAGGATTTAAATGGTGAAGGAAGGATACCTTCTCCATATATTGATGTTTTATTTATGCCTTCCTATGATATTTCGCTGGTACCTCCTAGATTGATTAATAATACAAAGGAGGTTCTCGCTAATTTTGGTAAGATGGTTGTAGATAGTTCGTTTTATTTGTTTAATTTAGTAGCATTCCAGGCTCATGTTGGGCTGGGGTGTTACAGTTGGTATCAGAGCGGGCTGTAGGTCCGTGGTTAATAAAACATTAATTTTGACACACTAAGCACAGTAGGTGGGGTTTGGGTTTGCATTGCATCTATGTTTCCGTTGATTATTATAGTTGGATGTATGCTTAATGTTTGTATTTATGCTTGTTGTGATGTTTAGAGATGGCAAGGGGTAGAGGCCGTGGACGTGGTCAGGTCGTGGCTTGCAAGGTGCCCACGAGGTCTGCAATACCCCACCAAGTTCGTGAGCTCTCAGAGGTGATGAGGCTAGCAATCGAGGATCAAGAAGAAGTTGCTTCGCAATCTTGGGGGACAGCGCCATCACTGCACCAACACCTCAGCCTCCTTTTGGCGCTTCCACGGCACCGTGGTTGGTGCTATGGGTCAGATCGTTGAACGCCTCGGCCTCGATACTTTTGATGGGTTGGGCACGCCAGCTTGATGTCGCTAATCGGTCAGCGACACATGGAGAGACACTTGAGCGCTGGGTATGACTTTGAGATGAGGGCACAGCCAGGCCTTCCAGCCTTAAGGGCAAGCGGATATCTGGTGGAGGGAGTCTCGACACCTAGGACCGCCGCCCATGGCCCAGCCATTCGGGAGCTATTTGTGGAGCAATTCCCGAGGAGGTTTTATCCATTTTCATTCGTGGAGAGGATGGAAGTCTCACGAATAGTTACAAGCAGGTGTCGACAAAGGTCGAGTATGAAGCGGGTTTTAACAACATCATCCGCTTGCCCAAAGAAGGGTTACAAATGAGGCCGAGAAGGCCAAGAGGTTTCGCAGAGGGCTCTGACAGAGTTTCAGAAGGTATTGGGAGCGTTGGAGCTGCGTGATTTTAGCTCCTTGGTAGAACAAGCCAGGTATGGAGTTAGAGATGCAATGGAGAAGATATGCAAGGCATGGGTGGTTCGGTGGTTCCTTCGATGTGTGGCAATGTAAGAGGAACTTTGGAGGAAGAAGTGGGTTATTCCCAAGCCCGCTTTCAAGAAGTTCAAGGGCTCGCAGAGTTCATACAAGTCCAAGTATACAAAACCACAAACCGCCAACACTTCAGGTGGCTGTGGAGTGCGCCTATGCTTCGTCTCTGCTCCGGGCAAGGTATGATTTGTTCAAGTGCGTAATGAGCACCGTGCTTCAGAGTGTTCTCGATCGATCTTGTCGCCACTGTGGTCCGGCGGGTCATAAGGCGGTGGTTTGTCTGGCGGAATCCAAATTAGTGTTATTAAGGGAGCCGGCCACCACCAAAGGTAAGTGCCACCGCTTCTTCACGAGGGTCACAGGCAGATGCTTGCCGCTACCCCCACACGCCTTGGGGACACTGGCCTTATTTTCCGGCTCGAGGATCCCACCACCGGGTATTTTTGGTCATTGCCTCATGCACTGCTTTCCAGCCAGTAAAGACCTTCAAGACTCCTCCTACGGCTTCGCAGACCACCATACTGGTGGTGGTGTTTTCTACGCCCAAAGAATAAATTGTTATGCCATGCCGACCGAAGCCTCGGTGGGACGCCCCGACGTGGTGACAGTATGCTCCTTGTGGACTCAAGGAGGCTTTTGTTTTATTCGATTCGAGCTACTTTCTTTTGCATCACTAGAGTTTGCTAGCAGAGCACATTTGAGTATGCGCCTATAGCTCACCTGGTTCTAGTAAATTCTCCCGAGGAATTTTTTCTAGTTCCACATACCGTCCCTTGGATGTGTGATTTCTTTAGATGGGGAAGACTTTATTGCTAATCTGATGGTTATGAAGATGGAACCGCTTGACGTTATTTTGGGTATGGATTGTTGCATAGTTACCGTGGTGCCATATCTTGCTTTTGAAGACAAGAACTCGCAAGTCTGGCTCAAGGTGAGATAGTGTTTGCAGTAGCGCTCTTCTACTCTCTTTGTGTGTCGCTAGTTTGTTTCCGGTAGTCGAAAGCAAAGAAAGAGTGGATTTTTTTGTCCTTGGTAGAGAAGCCGAGTTTGTCCTTGATCGCCGCAGTATTCCAGTTGGTTCGGGAGTTTTGGACGATTTCCAGCAGATTCGCCTCTAATGCCTCCACCTCGCCTGTGGAGTTCAGATTGATTTAGTACCCAAGGCCGACCGGCTTCCATGACCCCTGCACTGTCTCGCCCGCCTCTTTTCAGAGGAATTAAAGAAGGCTTGGACGATCTAAAGGCTAAAGATCTTATTCGTCCCAAAGGTGTCTCCGTGGGGAGCTCCTCGTGCTTTTTACCAAGAAGAAGGATGGTAGTTGGCGATGTGTATTGATTACCGTGTTCTCAACCAAACCGACCATTAAGAATAAATATCCTTTGCCTCGCATTGAAGATTTATTTGATCACTTGAGAGGGCAAAGGTATTTTCAAAGATTGATCTCCGCCGATACAATCGATTCCCGTCCAAATGAGGATATTGAGAAACGCGCTTCTCCACAAGGTATGGGCATTTTGAATTTAAAGTTATGTCTTTTGGACTAACGAATGCCCCTCGCCGCTTCATGGAGACAATGAATGTGATGTTACATGAGTATCTCGGATGATTTTGTTGTCGCCTTTATTGATGATATTTTGATCTACTCAAGACCCAAGGTAACATGGGCGCCATCTCGCTACCGGTGTTGGAAACGCTAAGAGAGAATAAGTTTTATGCAAAGTCAAAAAGTGCGAAGTTCGATGTCTCAAGGGATTCTTGGGACATGTTATTAACGATAAAGGAATATCGCTGATCCAAGTAAAATCTCCACAAAGGTAGAATGGGGAAGGCCACCAACGCCAAAGAAGTGAGAAGCTTCCTTGGTATGGCGTGTTATTATCGGCGCTTTTGAGCAGATTTCTCCATCATTGCGGTTGTTATCCGTGCTCACTCGTATGATGTGAGCCTCGATGGGATGATGATTGTGAGCGCAGCAGACTTTGAAAGAAAAGTCGTGACCGCCTCGCGTTTCACTGCTCTCGAACTCCGGGAAGCGTTTCACGCTTTTTTCCGACGCTTTCGTGTTGGTTTGGGTTGTGTGCTCATGCAAGATGGCAAGGTCTTGGCTTACGATCTAGACAAACCAAGAAGCATGAGCAGTAATTACCCAACTCATGATTTAGAGTTGGTCAGAGTGTTTGCGCTGAAGCTTTGGAGGCACTATCTTTATGGTGAATCTTGTGATGTCTTCACCGATCACAAAAGCCTTAAGTACATCTTTACACGTATGATTTGAATCGAGGCAACGCAGATGGTTGAGCCGATCAAGGATTACGATCTCACGATTCAATACCATCCTGCAAGGCCAATGTGGTGGTCGATGTTTTAGTCGCAAGGCGACGCCGATACTCTAGATTGTTTAATTGCAGATTTTGACCGCATGGGAATATCTTATTGCTATGCGTGCACGGCTCATGTCGAAACTCGCTTGATCTTAGAGTCACCATTCCAGAATCTAAAAAGCGGGAAGCGCAACAGAGTGACCAGCTATTGCAGAGGGTCGAAGCGCCCGGATATGGGCAAGGAAGGGATTTCAGTTTGATGGGTCTCGAGCATTGCGATTTAAGGGTCGCTTTTGTGTGCCGCATATGGGGTTAAGGATGACATCTTGAGGGAGGCACATCGCACTCCTTATACTCGCTCATCCGGTGAAACAAAGATGTACCGCGACTTAAAGCATAATTTCGTGGAAGAGAATGAAGGTGGATATAGCTAATTATGTAGCCTCTGTGGTGTGTGTCAACAAGTAAAGGCAGAATATAAGCGCCCCGCAGGTTATTACAATGTTTGAGGTTCCTCAATGGCCTTGGGATGATATCTCCATGGACTTTGTAGTCGATTACCCCGATCGCCATGAGGAAAGGATGCGCTTTGGTGATAGTGGATCGATTCAAAGAATCGGCAAGATTTTATTCCTATCCGCGACGACCAACTCATGAGCGATTTGGCTCCTATTTATGTGCGGGAGATTGTGAGATTGCATGGTGTACCAAAGACCATCATTTCGATAGAGATGCCAAGTTTGTATCCAAGTTTTGGGAGAGTTTACAGAGTGCACTGGCACCCAAACCCGCTCGAGTACAAAGATTTCATCCACGCATGATGGACAACAGAGAGCACTATTCGCACCTTGGAGGACATGTTGCGGTCCCGTGTTTTGTCCCGAAGGGCGCTTGGGAAGATCAGCTGTTTTTGGTGGAATTCGCTACAACAAACTACCATTCAAGTATCAAAGCCGCACTGCTCGAGGTTTTGTATGGGCGAAATGCAGTCACCCCTTTGTTGGGAAGCAAGCAGAGAAGGCGTCTTAGGCCCTGGATTGGGTACAAAAGACCGCCGAACGAGTGGCCTCGGTGAGACAGAACTCGCTTGTACCGAGAAAGCAGTAAAAGTTATGCGATGTAAGAAGAAGGATTCGAATTTGAAGTGGGAGATCAAGTGCTTTTGAGAGTATCTCCCACTAAGGGTGTGGTGAGGTTCTGCATCAGAGGGAAGCTTAGCCCGAGGTACGCTGGGCCTTTCACGATCTTGGCTCGAATCGAAGTTGGCATATCGCTTGGACCTACCAGAGTCTATGCGAGGAGTGCACAACGCTTTTCATGTGTCCATGTTGAGGAAGTACCTTCGTGATCCGTGAGCATCATGTGTCTCTAGAACCTCTAACCATTGAGCAAGATCTGCCTTTTGAGTCCAAGCCAGCAGATCCTCGAATTATCGTGAGAAGACATTGAGGAATAAAACTTTAAAGCACGTTAAGGTGCTTTGGTCACAAAGATCGAGAGAGAGGCCACCGAATTGAGTCTGCATGCGAAAGCATTATCCGAGTTATTTACAACAGAACATGTTAATGTTGTAAGGTTTAAGCAGGTTTATACTTGGCTTGTTGCTAGAATTCGAGGTCTAATTTATTTTAAGGGGGTAGAATGTAATATCTCAAAAATGTGAGGAACATTTAATCGGAAGTATTAAATTAATCGATAGAGATTAATTAATCGGAGGAAATATTCATTCGTAAAATCATCAAATCAGAAAAGAGAGGGGTTTTCCGCTCTTTCGGGCAACCGGGCCTGGCCACTGGGGGGGCCCATTATGGGCTGGCCAAGGGCCCATGAGGGGAGCGCCCCATTTCTCCAAACCCTAGGCCCACAATCCCCCTCCCTTTTTCCCCTCCCCACCCCTTTGGCCGCCCCCACCCCCTTGGGCGCCGCCCTCCACATCCTCCCTCAAGGCCTCCTGTTGCTCCTACGCTCCCTCTGGCTGCATGGCGACGCCGTCCTCCTCCCGGCGATCCTCCAAGGAAGGAGAAGAGGAGGAGATTGCGCATGTGGCCGATCGAACAAGGAGAAAGAGGGAAGAGGAGAAGGAGGGAAGGAGAGGATCCTCACGCCGCACTGGTGGAGGTGTTCGCCGTCGTCGCTCAAGGGTAACGATGATCCCCGATAGTTTAGATGGATAATTAATTGTTTAATCGTTACCGTTAGTAGATCCGCTTTCTGTCCAGTAGTTTGGACGTGAGTTTTGATGTCTGTAGAGGCAGTATCTGGGGATGACTTCTCTTAGAAAAAGTTGGGTCGTGTCCTTAGCTTTCCGTGGCCGCTAAGAACGCCCAAATCCGTTTAACGGTTAGCGAAGTTATGATTTTTCTAATGTCGCTGTCCTGATAATCTGTCAACATCCTGACAGTCTGTAGAAATCTGAATTAATCTTTTAGTTAAATGTGAAATCAGAGGATCTCGTTATAACGAAAAAGATGGGTAATTTCCATACCTTTCCAGAAAGCCAAAGAACGCAATATTTGGACGTTCGTAGCAAAAGTTATGACAATTTTAGTGTACTGTCCAGAGAACCCGACGTGAATATTGATGTTCTGTAGATTGGCTTGGTAGGGGTAGTAGATGGTAGAATCAGAAGGGCTCCTCAACTAAGTTTATTTAGATAATTTAATTATATTTCCAGAAAGTATTAGAACATCTTATTTGGACTCCTGAGCAGAAAGTTATGTATTTTAGAAGTTGACTGTCCGCAGTGAACACCAAATCGACCGGTAGAAATTGGAAGATTGAAAACGCTTGGGGGTTTAGTGAGTTCTATTGTGCTCTTATTTATGCTTTTGGTCCAGTAAGTTTGTCTTAGTTGGGTTATCATTATGTTCAGGTGGGAGGGTGATCCAGTGGTAAAGGCTTTCTTCTTCAAGGCCCATCGCCCTCGCGTGGTTAAGGCAAGTATTCGTTAAAGAATAATGATGATTGTTTGCTAAGATTGATTGTGTCTTGATCGTGATTGCCATGCATGGATGTTATTGTGATGAATTACAATATATCTTGGTATATTCAAGTTATGGTTGGAGTTTCTTGTGTTCATGGTTAATGCTTACATGTTATTATGTACATGTTGAATTCATATGTTTAGAAGATAATGTCATTGAACATATGCATGTAGTAAGCATGATTGAGTTTTGGTCACGTGGTGACCAAGTATGAATTGTTGAGGTCCCCGCCATGTCGATGACGGGTTAGAGGTCCCCACATTCGTGTAATGTGGGCAATGAGTAAAGAGGTCCCCATCATGTCGATGATGGGCAAAGGTCCCTATACTTGTGGAGTATAGGCTCTGGTCCCTATTGCCGAGTGTATAGGCATGGGTATACATCGACGGTTGTATACCCCGTGACACCTGTAAAATGCTAAAAGAGATAAAGATTAAAAGGTGCATTGCATGGTTGCATTACATAAGCATGAAGGCTATGTTTAGCGAATGTTTAATTGTGAATATTAATGTCTGGATCGTGTTTCTAGATTTGGCCTTGTTGATACTTGTCGAAGTCTGTGGACTCACCCTTGCTTTGTTGTGCTTTTAGGTACCATCGGCAAGAGCTGCATGCATGGGAGGGAGTAGCTTTTATCGATTGCACACACTACCCTTCATCCTAATAAAATCATACCATGTAGTTCATTCTATATGAATGAGTAAACCGTTAAGTTTCATTAATAGATTTTGTTGAGTGTTTTGGTCTATCTGTAATGTTGAGATTAGCAAGTTGGATTATGCTAAATATTTCTATCGGATTAGACTATATTATATGCTTGGATGATAGTGAATGTTGAATTATTGATGAACTGTAATAAGTAAACCAAGATGGGAAGGAAGGATACCTTCTCTATGATTTATTATCGCTTGTGAATCTAGTTTAATGATGAACTGTAATAGATAGGAATTAAATGCTCGAAGGAAGGATACCTTCTCCATATATTGGATGTTTTATTTATGCCTTCCTATGATATTCTGCTGGTACCTCCGTATTGATTAATAATACAAAGGAGGTTCCATTAATTTTGGTAAGATGGTTGTAGATAGTTCGCTTTATTTGTTTAATTTAGTAGCAGTGCTCATGTTGGGTGCATGCACCTAGAAATAAGGAAGCACACTAGAAGTTTGGGAGTTTGATGTTCATTTTCTTTCCAAGCCTCGATTTCATAAAGTGGAGCTCTGGGTACCCGCTGCTCTAGAATGTTTCACACTTGCTTGGAATTATTCCAAATGCACCTAGAAATGACATAGGGACACCGAAGTCCATTATAGTTATTTGTGTTGATTTTCTTTCCGTGCCTCGATTTCATAAATTGGAGCTTATTGGTACGTGGTCGCTCGAAAGTTTCACACCGCTCGAAGGATTCCAAATGCACCTAGAAATGAGGTAGGGCACACTAGAAGTCTATTTTGGGTGTTTCAGATTGATTGTCTTTTCGCGGCCTCGATTTCATAAAGTGGAGCCGAGGATACCGCTGCTCAAAGAAAGTTTCACACCGCCGAATTATTCCAAATGCACCTAGAAATGACATAGGGCACACTAGAAGTCCATTTTGGGTGTTTGATGTTGATTTTCTTTCCGTGCCTCGATTTCATAATGTGGAGCTGCACCGGCCGCTCGCAAAGTTGCTCGTGGAATGTTGCCGCTTCGCAAAGTTTTACACCGCTCGTAATTATTCCAAATGCACCTAGAAATGACGTAGGGCACACTAGAAGTCCATTATGGGTGTTTGGTTTTGATTTTCTTTCCGTGCCTCGATTTCATAAATTGGAGCTTAGTGGTACGCTGCTGCTCGAAAGTTTCACACCGCCGAAAGATTCCAAATGCACCTAGAAATGAGGTAGGCACACTAGAAGTCTATTTTGGGTGTTTCAGATTGATTGTCTTTCCATGGCTCGATTTCATAAAGTGGAGCTCTAGATACCGCTGCTCAAAGAAAGTTTCACACCGCTTCTAATTATTCCAAATGCACCTAGAAATGACATAGGGCACACCGTAAGTCCATTTTGGGTGTTTGCATTGATTTTCTTTCCGTGCCTCGATTTCATAATGTGGAGCTCCTGCACCCGCCGCTTCTCGCAAAGTTTTACACCGCTCGTAATTATTCCAAATGCACCTAGAAATGACGAGGGCACACTAGAAGTCCATTTGGGTGTTTGGTTTGATTTTCTTTCCGCGGCCTCGATTTCATAAATTGGAACTCGTGGTACGCTGCTGCTCGAAAGTTTCACACCGCTCGGAAAGATTCCAAATGCACCTAGAAATGAGGTAGGGCACACTAGAAGTCCATTATGGGAGTTTGATGTTCATTTTCTTTCCATGCCTCGATTTCATAAAGTGGAGCTCTGGGCACCCGCTGCTCGAATGTTTCACACTTGCTCGAATTATTCCAAATGCACCTAGAAATGACGAGGGCACACTAGAAGTCCATTATGGGTGTTTGGTTTGATTTTCTTTCCGCGCCTCGATTTCATAAATTGGAGCTTAGTGGTACGCTGCTGCTCGAAAGTTTCACACCGCCGGAAGGATTCCAAATGCACCTAGAAATGAGGTAGGGCACACTAGAAGTCTATTTTGGGTGTTTCAGATGATTGTCTTTTCCGTGCCTCGATTTCATAAAGTGGAGCTCTAGATACCGCTGCTCAAAGAAAGTTTCACACCTTCTCTAATTATTCCAAATGCACCTAGAAATGACATAGGGCACACCGTAAGTCCATTTTGGGTGTTTGCATTGATTTTCTTTCCGTGCCTCGATTTCATAATGTGGAGCTCCGCACTGCCGCGCTCGCAAAGTTTTACACCGCCTCTAATTATTCCAAATGCACCTAGAAATGAGGTAGGGCACACTAGAAGTCCATTATGGGTGTTTGGTTTTGATTTTCTTTCCGTGCCTCGATTTCATAAAGTGGAGCTCAGTGATATCGCTATTGCAAAGAAAGTTTCACACCTCTCGGAATTATTCCAAATGCACCTAGAAATGAGGTAGGGCACACTAGAAGTCCATTTTGGGTGTTTGCATTGATTTTCTTTCCATGCCTCGATTTCATAATGTGGAGCTCCGGTACTGCCGCTGCTCGAATGTTTCACACTTGCCGGAATTATTCCAAATGCACCTAGAAATGACGAGGGCACACTAGAAGTCCATTATAGGTGTTTGGTTTTGATTTTCTTTCCGTGCCTCGATTTCATAAATTGGAGCTTAGGGCACGCCGCTGCTCGAAAGTTTCACACCGCTCGAAAGATTCCAAATGCACCTAGAAATGAGGTAGGGCACACTAGAAGTCCATTATGGGAGTTTGATATTCATTTTCTTTCCATGCCTCGATTTCATAAAGTGGAGCTCGGGTACCGCTGCTCGAATGTTTCACACTTGCTCGGAATTATTCCAAATGCACCTAGAAATGACGAGGGCACACCGAAGTCCATTATAGTTATTTGTGTTGATTTTCTTTCCGTGCCTCGATTTCATAAATTGGAGCTTAGGTACGCGCTCGCTCGAAAGTTTCACACCGCCGAAGGATTCCAAATGCACCTAGAAATGAGGTAGGGCACACTAGAAGTCTATTTTGGGTGTTTCAGATTGATTGTCTTTTGTGCCTCGATTTCATAAAGTGGAGCTCTGATACCGCTGCTCAAAGAAAGTTTCACACCGCTCGAAATTATTCCAAATGCACCTAGAAATGACATAGGGCACACTAGAAGTCCATTTTGGGTGTTTGCATTGATTTTCTTTCCATGCCTCGATTTCATAATGGTGGAGCTCCTGCACTTGCCGCTCGCAAAGTTTTACACTTGCCGTAATTATTCCAAATGCACCTAGAAATGACGAGGGCACACTAGAAGTCCATTATGGGTGTTTGGTTTTGATTTTCTTCCGTGCCTCGATTTCATAAATTGGAGCTCGTTACGCTGCTCGAAAAGTTTCACACCGCTCTAAGGATTCCAAATGCACCTAGAAATGAGGTAGGGCACACTAGAAGTCCATTTTGGGTGTTTCAGATGATTGTCTTTCCGTGCCTCGATTTCATAAAGTGGAGCTCGATACCGCTGCTCAAAGAAAGTTTCACACCGCTCTAATTATTCCAAATGCACCTAGAAATGAGGTAGGGCACACTAGAAGTCCATTTTGGGTGTTTGCATTGATTTTCTTTCCATGCCTCGATTTCATAAAGTGGAGCTCCGGTACCGCTGCTCGAAAGTTTCACACTGCTCTAATTATTCCAAATGCACCTAGAAATGACGAGGGCACACTAGAAGTCCATTATAGGTGTTTTGTGTTGATTTTCTTTCCGTGCCTCGATTTCATAAATTGGAGCTTAGGGTACGCTGCTGCTCGAAAGTTTCACACCGCTCTAAAGATTCCAAATGCACCTAGAAATGAGGTAGGGCACACTAGAAGTCCATTATGGGTGTTTGATGATTGATTTTCTTTCCATGCCTCGATTTCATAAAGTGGAGCTCTCGATACCGCTGCTCAAAGAAAGTTTCACACCGCTCGAATTATTCCAAATGCACCTAGAAATGACATAGGGCACACTAGAAGTCCATTTTGGGTGTTTGCATTGATTTTCTTTCCGTGCCTCGATTTCATAATGTGGAGCTCCGGTACGCCGCTCGAAAGTTTTACACCGCCGTAATTATTCCAAATGCACCTAGAAATGACGAGGGCACACTAGAAGTCCATTATGGGTGTTTGGTTTGATTTTCTTTCCGTGCCTCGATTTCATAAATTGGAGCTGTGGTACGCGCTGCTCGAAAGTTTCACACCGCCCTAAAGATTCCAAATGCACCTAGAAATGAGGTAGGGCACACTAGAAGTCCATTATGGGTGTTTGATGTTCATTTTCTTTCCATGCCTCGATTTCATAAAGTGGAGCTCCGGATACCGCCGCTGCTCGAAAGTTTCACACCGCTTAATTATTCCAAATGCACCTAGAAATGACGTAGGGCACACTAGAAGTCCATTATAGTTATTTGTGTTGATTTTCTTTCCGCGCCTCGATTTCATAAATTGGAGCTTAGGGTACGCGCTGCTCGAAAGTTTCACACCGCTCTAAGGATTCCAAATGCACCTAGAAATGAGGTAGGGCACACTAGAAGTCTATTTTGGGTGTTTCAGATTGATTGTCTTTTCAGGCCTCGATTTCATAAAGTGGAGCTCGATACCGCTGCTCAAAGAAAGTTTCACACCGCTCGAATTATTCCAAATGCACCTAGAAATGACATAGGGCACACTAGAAGTCCATTTTGGGTGTTTGCATTGATTTTCTTTCCGTGCCTCGATTTCATAATGTGGAGCTCCGGCACCCGCTGCTCGCAAAGTTTTACACCGCCGTAATTATTCCAAATGCACCTAGAAATGACGAGGGCACACTAGAAGTCCATTATGGGTGTTTGGTTTTGATTTTCTTTCCGTGCCTCGATTTCATAAATTGGAGCTCGTGGTACTACGCTGCTCGAAAGTTTCACACCGCTCTAAAGATTCCAAATGCACCTAGAAATGAGGTAGGGCACACTAGAAGTCCATTTTGGGTGTTTGATGTTGATTTTCTTTCCATGCCTCGATTTCATAAAGTGGAGCTCGGTACCGCTGCTCGAAAGTTTCACACTCGCTCTAATTATTCCAAATGCACCTAGAAATGACGAGGGCACACTAGAAGTCCATTATAGTTGTTTGGTGTTGATTTTCTTTCCGTGCCTCGATTTCATAAATTGGAGCTTAGGGTACGCGCTGCTCGAAAGTTTCACACCGCTCGAAGGATTCCAAATGCACCTAGAAATGAGGTAGGGCACACTAGAAGTCCATTTTGGGTGTTTCAGATTGATTTTCTTTCCATGCCTCGATTTCATAAAGTGGAGCTCGATACCGCTGCTCGAAAGTTTCACACCGCTTCTAATTATTCCAAATGCACCTAGAAATGACATAGGGCACACTAGAAGTCCATTTTGGGTGTTTGATTGATTTTCTTTCCGTGCCTCGATTTCATAATGTGGAGCTCGGTACCCGCCGCCGCTCGAAAGTTTCACACCGCGTAATTATTCCAAATGCACCTAGAAATGACGTAGGGCACACTAGAAGTCCATTATGGGTGTTTGGTTTGATTTTCTTTCCGTGCCTCGATTTCATAAATTGGAGCTTAGGTACGCGCTGCTCGAAAGTTTCACACCGCTCGAATTATTCCAAATGCACCTAGAAATGAGGTAGGGCACACTAGAAGTCCATTATGGGTGTTTGGTGTTGATTTTCTTTCCGTGCCTCGATTTCATAAAGTGGAGCTCCTGGTACCGCTGCTGCTCGAAAGTTTCACACCGCTCTAATTATTCCAAATGCACCTAGAAATGACGGTAGGGCACACTAGAAGTCCATTATGGGTGTTTGGCATTGATTTTCTTTCCGTGCCTCGATTTCATAAAGTGGAGCTAGGGCACGCGCTGCTCGAAAGTTTCACACCTGCCGAATTATTCCAAATGCACCTAGAAATGAGGTAGGGCACACTAGAAGTCCATTATGGGTGTTTGCATTGATTTTCTTTCCGTGCCTCGATTTCATAAAGTGGAGCTCTCAAAGTGGACTCGCGCTGCTCGAAAGTTTCACACTTGCTCGGAATTATTCCAAATGCACCTAGAAATGACGAGGGCACACTAGAAGTCCATTATGGGTGTTTGGTGTTGATTTTCTTTCCGTGCCTCGATTTCATAAATTGGAGCTCGGGGTACGCTGCTCGAAAGTTTCACACCGCTCTAAGGATTCCAAATGCACCTAGAAATGAGGTAGGGCACACTAGAAGTCCATTTTGGGTGTTTCAGATTGATTTTCTTTCCATGCCTCGATTTCATAAAGTGGAGCTCTGGATACCGCTGCTCAAAGAAAGTTTCACACCGCTTCTAATTATTCCAAATGCACCTAGAAATGACATAGGGCACACCGTAAGTCCATTTTGGGTGTTTGCATTGATTTTCTTTCCGTGCCTCGATTTCATAATGTGGAGCTCCGGCACGCCGCTGCTCGCAAAGTTTTACACCGCTCGTAATTATTCCAAATGCACCTAGAAATGACGAGGGCACACTAGAAGTCCATTATGGGTGTTTGGTTTGATTTTCTTTCCGTGCCTCGATTTCATAAATTGGAGCTCTGTGGTACCGCTGCTCGAAAGTTTCACACCGCTCTGAAAGATTCCAAATGCACCTAGAAATGAGGTAGGGCACACTAGAAGTCCATTATGGGAGTTTGATGTTCATTTTCTTTCCATGCCTCGATTTCATAAAGTGGAGCTGGGTACCGCTGCTCGAATGTTTCACACTTGCTCTAATTATTCCAAATGCACCTAGAAATGACGAGGGCACACTAGAAGTCCATTATAGTTATTTGGTGTTGATTTTCTTTCCGCGCCTCGATTTCATAAATTGGAGCTTAGGGTACGCTGCTCGAAAGTTTCACACCGCTCTAAAGATTCCAAATGCACCTAGAAATGAGGTAGGGCACACTAGAAGTCCATTTTGGGTGTTTCAGATTGATTTTCTTTCATGCCTCGATTTCATAAAGTGGAGCTCGATACCGCTGCTCAAAGAAAGTTTCACACCTCTCATAAAATTATTCCAAATGCACCTAGAAATGACATAGGGCACACCTAGAAGTCCATTTTGGGTGTTTGCATTGATTTTCTTTCCGTGCCTCGATTTCATAATGTGGAGCTCCGGCACCCGCTGCTCGAAAGTTTTACACACCGCCGTAATTATTCCAAATGCACCTAGAAATGACGAGGGCACACTAGAAGTCCATTATGGGTGTTTGGTTTGATTTTCTTTCCGTGCCTCGATTTCATAAATTGGAGCTGTGGTACATGCCTCGATTTCTGGAGCTGCTCGAAAGTTTCACACCGCTCTAAAGATTCCAAATGCACCTAGAAATGAGGTAGGGCACACTAGAAGTCCATTATGGGAGTTTGATGTTGATTTTCTTTCCATGCCTCGATTTCATAAATTGGAGCTAGGGTACGCCGCTGCTCGAAAGTTTCACACTTGCTCGAATTATTCCAAATGCACCTAGAAATGAGGTAGGGCACACTAGAAGTCCATTATGGGTGTTTGATTGATTTTCTTTCCGCCTCGATTTCATAAAGTGGAGCTCGATACGCTGCTGCTCGAAAGTTTCACACCGCTCTAATTATTCCAAATGCACCTAGAAATGACATAGGGCACACTAGAAGTCCATTTTGGGTGTTTGCATTGATTTTCTTTCCGTGCCTCGATTTCATAAGTGGAGCTCGATACCGCTGCTCAAAGAAAGTTTCACACCGCTCTAATTATTCCAAATGCACCTAGAAATGACGTAGGGCACACTAGAAGTCCATTATGGGTGTTTGGTTTTGATTTTCTTTCCGTGCCTCGATTTCATAAATTGGAGCTCGTGGTACGCCGCTGCTCGAAAGTTTCACACCGCCTGGAAAGATTCCAAATGCACCTAGAAATGAGGTAGGGCACACTAGAAGTCCATTATGGGAGTTTGATGTTCATTTTCTTTCCATGCCTCGATTTCATAAAGTGGAGCTCGGGTACCCGCTGCTCGAATGTTTCACACTTGCTCGGAATTATTCCAAATGCACCTAGAAATGACGAGGGCACACTAGAAGTCCATTATAGTTATTTTGTGTGATTTTCTTTCCGTGCCTCGATTTCATAAATTGGAGCTTAGGGTACGCTGCTGCTCGAAAGTTTCACACCGCTCTAAGGATTCCAAATGCACCTAGAAATGAGGTAGGGCACACTAGAAGTCTATTTTGGGTGTTTCAGATTGATTGTCTTTTCGTGCCTCGATTTCATAAAGTGGAGCTCGATACCGCTGCTCAAAGAAAGTTTCACACGCTCTAATTATTCCAAATGCACCTAGAAATGACATAGGGCACACTAGAAGTCCATTTTGGGTGTTTGCATTGATTTTCTTTCCGTGCCTCGATTTCATAATGTGGAGCTCCGCACCGCCGCTCGCAAAGTTTTACACCGCCGTAATTATTCCAAATGCACCTAGAAATGACGAGGGCACACTAGAAGTCCATTATGGGTGTTTGGTTTGATTTTCTTTCCGTGCCTCGATTTCATAAATTGGAGCTCGTGGTACGCTGCTGCTCGAAAGTTTCACACCGCTCGGAAAGATTCCAAATGCACCTAGAAATGAGGTAGGGCACACTAGAAGTCCATTATGGGAGTTTGATGTTCATTTTCTTTCCATGCCTCGATTTCATAAAGTGGAGCTCGGTACCCGCTGCTCGAATGTTTCACACTTGCTCGGAATTATTCCAAATGCACCTAGAAATGACGAGGGCACACCGAAGTCCATTATAGTTATTTGTGTGGATTTTCTTTCCGTGCCTCGATTTCATAAATTGGAGCTTAGGTACGCGCTGCTCGAAAGTTTCACACCGCTCTAAGGATTCCAAATGCACCTAGAAATGAGGTAGGGCACACTAGAAGTCTATTTTGGGTGTTTCAGATTGATTGTCTTTCCGTGCCTCGATTTCATAAAGTGGAGCTCGATACCGCTGCTCAAAGAAAGTTTCACACCGCTCGAATTATTCCAAATGCACCTAGAAATGACATAGGGCACACTAGAAGTCCATTTTGGGTGTTTGCATTGATTTTCTTTCCGTGCCTCGATTTCATAATGTGGAGCTCCGCACCTGCCGCTTCGCAAAGTTTTACACCGCCGTAATTATTCCAAATGCACCTAGAAATGACGAGGGCACACTAGAAGTCCATTATGGGTGTTTGGTTTTGATTTTCTTTCCGCGCCTCGATTTCATAAATTGGAGCTCGTGGTACGCTGCTGCTCGAAAGTTTCACACCGCTCTAAAGATTCCAAATGCACCTAGAAATGAGGTAGGGCACACTAGAAGTCCATTATGGGAGTTTGATGTTCATTTTCTTTCCATGCCTCGATTTCATAAAGTGGAGCTCGGGTACCGCTGCTCGAATGTTTCACACTTGCTCGGAATTATTCCAAATGCACCTAGAAATGACGAGGGCACACTAGAAGTCCATTATAGTTATTTGGTGTTGATTTTCTTTCCGTGCCTCGATTTCATAAATTGGAGCTTAGGGTACGCGCTGCTCGAAAGTTTCACACCCGCTCTAAGGATTCCAAATGCACCTAGAAATGAGGTAGGGCACACTAGAAGTCCATTTTGGGTGTTTCAGATTGATTGTCTTTTTCCATGCCTCGATTTCATAAAGTGGAGCTCGATACCGCTGCTCAAAGAAAGTTTCACACCGCTCTCGGAATTATTCCAAATGCACCTAGAAATGACATAGGGCACACCGTAAGTCCATTTTGGGTGTTTGCATTGATTTTCTTTCCGTGCCTCGATTTCATAATGTGGAGCTCCGCACGCCGCTGCTCGAAAGTTTTACACCGCCGTAATTATTCCAAATGCACCTAGAAATGACGAGGGCACACTAGAAGTCCATTATGGGTGTTTGGTTTTGATTTTCTTTCCGTGCCTCGATTTCATAAATTGGAGCTCTTGGTACGCTGCTGCTCGAAAGTTTCACACCGCTCTGAAAGATTCCAAATGCACCTAGAAATGAGGTAGGGCACACTAGAAGTCCATTTTGGGTGTTTGATGTTGATTTTCTTTCCATGCCTCGATTTCATAAAGTGGAGCTCGTATACCGCTGCTCGAAAGTTTCACACCGCTCGAATTATTCCAAATGCACCTAGAAATGACGTAGGGCACACTAGAAGTCCATTATGGGTGTTTGTATTGATTTTCTTTCCGGGACGCTGCTGCTCGAAAGTTTCACCTCGATTTCATAAAGGTGGAGCTTAGGATTACGCGCCTCGATTTCATAAAGTGGAGCTCTTGATAACGCTGCTCGAAAGTTTCACACCGCCTAATTATTCCAAATGCACCTAGAAATGAGGTAGGGCACACTAGAAGTCCATTATGGGAGTTTGATGTTCATTTTCTTTCCATGCCTCGATTTCATAAAGTGGAGCTCTGGTAACCGCTGCTCGAATGTTTCACACTTGCTCTAATTATTCCAAATGCACCTAGAAATGACGTAGGGCACACTAGAAGTCCATTATAGTTATTTGGTGTTGATTTTCTTTCCGTGCCTCGATTTCATAAATTGGAGCTTAGGGTACGCCGCTGCTCGAAAGTTTCACACCGCTCTGGAAGGATTCCAAATGCACCTAGAAATGAGGTAGGGCACACTAGAAGTCTATTTTGGGTGTTTCAGATTGATTGTCTTTCCATGCCTCGATTTCATAAAGTGGAGCTCGATACCGCTGCTGCTCGAAAGTTTCACACCGCTCTAATTATTCCAAATGCACCTAGAAATGACATAGGGCACACTAGAAGTCCATTTTGGGTGTTTGCATTGATTTTCTTTCCGTGCCTCGATTTCATAATGTGGAGCTTTAGGCACCCGCCGCTTCTCGAAAGTTTTACACCGCTCTAATTATTCCAAATGCACCTAGAAATGACGTAGGGCACACTAGAAGTCCATTATGGGTGTTTGGTTTTGATTTTCTTTCCGTGCCTCGATTTCATAAATTGGAGCTCGTGGTACGCTGCTGCTCGAAAGTTTCACACCGCTCTAAAGATTCCAAATGCACCTAGAAATGAGGTAGGGCACACTAGAAGTCCATTATGGGAGTTTGATGTTCATTTTCTTTCCATGCCTCGATTTCATAAAGTGGAGCTCTGGTACCCGCTGCTCGAATGTTTCACACTTGCTCGAATTATTCCAAATGCACCTAGAAATGACGAGGGCACACTAGAAGTCCATTATAGTTATTTGGTGTGATTTTCTTTCCGTGCCTCGATTTCATAAATTGGAGCTTAGGTACGCGCTGCTCGAAAGTTTCACACCGCTCTAAGGATTCCAAATGCACCTAGAAATGAGGTAGGGCACACTAGAAGTCTATTTTGGGTGTTTCAGATTGATTGTCTTTTCGTGCCTCGATTTCATAAAGTGGAGCTCGATACCGCTGCTCAAAGAAAGTTTCACACCGCTCGAATTATTCCAAATGCACCTAGAAATGACATAGGGCACACCTAGAAGTCCATTTTGGGTGTTTGCATTGATTTTCTTTCCGTGCCTCGATTTCATAATGTGGAGCTCCGCACCGCCGCTCGCAAAGTTTTACACCGCCGTAATTATTCCAAATGCACCTAGAAATGACGAGGGCACACTAGAAGTCCATTATGGGTGTTTGGTTTGATTTTCTTTCCGTGCCTCGATTTCATAAATTGGAGCTCGTGGTACGCCGCTGCTCGAAAGTTTCACACCGCTCTGAAAGATTCCAAATGCACCTAGAAATGAGGTAGGGCACACTAGAAGTCCATTATGGGAGTTTGATGTTCATTTTCTTTCCATGCCTCGATTTCATAAAGTGGAGCTCGGGGTACCCGCTGCTCGAATGTTTCACACTTGCTCGAATTATTCCAAATGCACCTAGAAATGACGTAGGGCACACTAGAAGTCCATTATAGTTGTTTGGTGTGATTTTCTTTCCGTGCCTCGATTTCATAAATTGGAGCTTAGGGTACGCTGCTGCTCGAAAGTTTCACACCGCTCTGAAGGATTCCAAATGCACCTAGAAATGAGGTAGGCACACTAGAAGTCCATTTTGGGTGTTTCAGATTGATTTTCTTTCCGTGCCTCGATTTCATAAAGTGGAGCTAGGATACCGCTGCTCGAAAGTTTCACACCGCTCGAATTATTCCAAATGCACCTAGAAATGACATAGGGCACACTAGAAGTCCATTTTGGGTGTTTGTATTGATTTTCTTTCCGTGCCTCGATTTCATAAAGTGGAGCTCCGGTACCGCTGCTCGAAAGTTTCACACCGCTTCTAATTATTCCAAATGCACCTAGAAATGAGGTAGGGCACACTAGAAGTCCATTATGGGTGTTTGGTTTTGATTTTCTTTCCGTGCCTCGATTTCATAAATTGGAGCTCGTGGTACGCGCTGCTCGAAAGTTTCACACCGCCGAAAGATTCCAAATGCACCTAGAAATGAGGTAGGGCACACTAGAAGTCCATTATGGGAGTTTGATGTTCATTTTCTTTCCATGCCTCGATTTCATAAAGTGGAGCTCAGAAGTCCAGGGTACCCGCTGCTCGAATGTTTCACACTTGCTCTCGAATTATTCCAAATGCACCTAGAAATGACGTAGGGCACACCTAGAAGTCCATTATAGTTGTTTGGTGTGATTTTCTTTCCGTGCCTCGATTTCATAAATTGGAGCTAGGGTACGCTGCTGCTCGAAAGTTTCACACCGCTCTAAGGATTCCAAATGCACCTAGAAATGAGGTAGGGCACACTAGAAGTCCATTTTGGGTGTTTCAGATTGATTTCTTTTCCATGCCTCGATTTCATAAAGTGGAGCTCGATACCGCGCTGCTCGAAAGTTTCACACCGCTCTAATTATTCCAAATGCACCTAGAAATGACATAGGGCACACTAGAAGTCCATTTTGGGTGTTTGCATTGATTTTCTTTCCGTGCCTCGATTTCATAATGTGGAGCTCCGGTACCTGCTGCTCGCAAAGTTTTACACCGCCGTAATTATTCCAAATGCACCTAGAAATGACGAGGGCACACTAGAAGTCCATTATGGGTGTTTGGTTTTGATTTTCTTTCCGTGCCTCGATTTCATAAATTGGAGCTCGTGGTACGCGCTGCTCGAAAGTTTCACACCGCTCTAAAGATTCCAAATGCACCTAGAAATGAGGTAGGGCACACTAGAAGTCCATTATGGGAGTTTGATGTTCATTTTCTTTCCATGCCTCGATTTCATAAAGTGGAGCTCGGGTACCGCTGCTGCTCGAATGTTTCACACTTGCTCGAATTATTCCAAATGCACCTAGAAATGACGAGGGCACACTAGAAGTCCATTATAGTTATTTGTGTGATTTTCTTTCCGTGCCTCGATTTCATAAATTGGAGCTTAGGGTACGCCGCTGCTCGAAAGTTTCACACCGCTCTGAAGGATTCCAAATGCACCTAGAAATGAGGTAGGGCACACTAGAAGTCCATTTTGGGTGTTTCAGATTGATTTTCTTTTCTCGGCCTCGATTTCATAAAGTGGAGCTCGATACCGCTGCTCAAAGAAAGTTTCACACCTCGCTCTAATTATTCCAAATGCACCTAGAAATGACATAGGGCACACTAGAAGTCCATTTTGGGTGTTTGCATTGATTTTCTTTCCGTGCCTCGATTTCATAATGTGGAGCTCAGGCACCGCCGCTCGCAAAGTTTTACACCGCTAATTATTCCAAATGCACCTAGAAATGACGAGGGCACACTAGAAGTCCATTATGGGTGTTTGGTTTTGATTTTCTTTCCGTGCCTCGATTTCATAAATTGGAGCTCGTGGTACGCTGCTGCTCGAAAGTTTCACACCGCTCGAAAGATTCCAAATGCACCTAGAAATGAGGTAGGGCACACTAGAAGTCCATTATGGGAGTTTGATGTTCATTTTCTTTCCATGCCTCGATTTCATAAAGTGGAGCTCTGGGTACCGCTGCTCGAATGTTTCACACTTGCTCGAATTATTCCAAATGCACCTAGAAATGACGAGGGCACACTAGAAGTCCATTATAGTTATTTGTGTGGATTTTCTTTCCGTGCCTCGATTTCATAAATTGGAGCTTAGGGTACGCGCTGCTCGAAAGTTTCACACCGCTCTAAGGATTCCAAATGCACCTAGAAATGAGGTAGGGCACACTAGAAGTCCATTTTGGGTGTTTCAGATTGATTGTCTTTCCGCGCCTCGATTTCATAAAGTGGAGCTCGATACCGCTGCTCAAAGAAAGTTTCACACCGCTCTAATTATTCCAAATGCACCTAGAAATGACATAGGGCACACTAGAAGTCCATTTTGGGTGTTTGCATTGATTTTCTTTCCGTGCCTCGATTTCATAATGTGGAGCTCCGGTACCGATTTTGTTGCTACACCGATTCCAAATGCACCTAGAAATGAGGTAGGGCACACTAGAAGTCCATTATGGGTGTTTTTTTGATTTTCTTTCCATGCCTCGATTTCATAAATTGGAGCTCTAGGTACGCCGCTGCTCGAAAGTTTCACACGCCGTAATTATTCCAAATGCACCTAGAAATGACGTAGGGCACACTAGAAGTCCATTATGGGTGTTTGGTTTTGATTTTCTTTCCGTGCCTCGATTTCATAAATTGGAGCTGTGGTACCGCTGCTCGAAAGTTTCACACCGCCGAAAGATTCCAAATGCACCTAGAAATGAGGTAGGGCACACTAGAAGTCCATTATGGGAGTTTGATGTTCATTTTCTTTCCATGCCTCGATTTCATAAAGTGGAGCTCTAGGTACCCGCTGCTCGAATGTTTCACACTTGCTCGGAATTATTCCAAATGCACCTAGAAATGACGAGGGCACACTAGAAGTCCATTATAGTTATTTTGTGTGGATTTTCTTTCCGCGGCCTCGATTTCATAAATTGGAGCTTAGGGTACGCGCTGCTCGAAAGTTTCACACCGCGCCTAAGGATTCCAAATGCACCTAGAAATGAGGTAGGGCACACTAGAAGTCCATTTTGGGTGTTTCAGATTGATTTTCTTTCCGGCCTCGATTTCATAAAGTGGAGCTCGATACCGCTGCTCAAAGAAAGTTTCACACCGCTCTAATTATTCCAAATGCACCTAGAAATGACATAGGGCACACTAGAAGTCCATTTTGGGTGTTTGCATTGATTTTCTTTCCGTGCCTCGATTTCATAATGTGGAGCTCCGCACCGCCGCTCTCGAAAGTTTTACACCGCCGTAATTATTCCAAATGCACCTAGAAATGACGAGGGCACACTAGAAGTCCATTATGGGTGTTTGGTTTTGATTTTCTTTCCGTGCCTCGATTTCATAAATTGGAGCTCGTGGTACGCGCTGCTCGAAAGTTTCACACCGCCTGGAAGATTCCAAATGCACCTAGAAATGAGGTAGGGCACACTAGAAGTCCATTATGGGAGTTTGATGTTCATTTTCTTTCCATGCCTCGATTTCATAAAGTGGAGCTCGGGTACCGCTGCTCGAATGTTTCACACTTGCTCGAATTATTCCAAATGCACCTAGAAATGACGAGGGCACACCGAAGTCCATTATAGTTATTTGGTGTTGATTTTCTTTCCGTGCCTCGATTTCATAAATTGGAGCTTAGGGTACGCTGCTGCTCGAAAGTTTCACACCGCTCTAAGGATTCCAAATGCACCTAGAAATGAGGTAGGGCACACTAGAAGTCTATTTTGGGTGTTTCAGATTGATTGTCTTTCCGCCTCGATTTCATAAAGTGGAGCTCGATACCGCTGCTCAAAGAAAGTTTCACACCGCTCTAATTATTCCAAATGCACCTAGAAATGACATAGGGCACACTAGAAGTCCATTTTGGGTGTTTGCATTGATTTTCTTTCCGTGCCTCGATTTCATAATGTGGAGCTCCGCACCTGCCGCTCGCAAAGTTTTACACCGCTCGTAATTATTCCAAATGCACCTAGAAATGACGAGGGCACACTAGAAGTCCATTATGGGTGTTTGGTTTTGATTTTCTTTCCGTGCCTCGATTTCATAAATTGGAGCTCGTGGTACGCTGCTGCTCGAAAGTTTCACACCGCTCTGAAAGATTCCAAATGCACCTAGAAATGAGGTAGGGCACACTAGAAGTCCATTATGGGAGTTTGATGTTCATTTTCTTTCCATGCCTCGATTTCATAAAGTGGAGCTCTGGGTACCCGCTGCTCGAATGTTTCACACTTGCTCTAATTATTCCAAATGCACCTAGAAATGACGAGGGCACACCGAAGTCCATTATAGTTATTTTGTGGATTTTCTTTCCGTGCCTCGATTTCATAAATTGGAGCTTAGGGTACGCGCTGCTCGAAAGTTTCACACCGCTCTAAGGATTCCAAATGCACCTAGAAATGAGGTAGGGCACACTAGAAGTCTATTTTGGGTGTTTCAGATTGATTGTCTTTTCAGGCCTCGATTTCATAAAGTGGAGCTCGATACCGCTGCTCAAAGAAAGTTTCACACCGCCGAATTATTCCAAATGCACCTAGAAATGACATAGGGCACACTAGAAGTCCATTTTGGGTGTTTGCATTGATTTTCTTTCCGGCCTCGATTTCATAATGTGGAGCTCCTGCACCTGCCGCTCGCAAAGTTTTACACCGCCGTAATTATTCCAAATGCACCTAGAAATGACGAGGGCACACTAGAAGTCCATTATGGGTGTTTGGTTTTGATTTTCTTTCCGTGCCTCGATTTCATAAATTGGAGCTCGTGGTACGCTGCTGCTCGAAAGTTTCACACCGCTCGAAAGATTCCAAATGCACCTAGAAATGAGGTAGGGCACACTAGAAGTCCATTATGGGAGTTTGATGTTCATTTTCTTTCCATGCCTCGATTTCATAAAGTGGAGCTCTGGTACCGCTGCTCGAATGTTTCACACTTGCTCGGAATTATTCCAAATGCACCTAGAAATGACGAGGGCACACCGAAGTCCATTATAGTTATTTGGTGTGGATTTTCTTTCCGTGCCTCGATTTCATAAATTGGAGCTTAGGTACGCCGCTGCTCGAAAGTTTCACACCGCTCTAAGGATTCCAAATGCACCTAGAAATGAGGTAGGGCACACTAGAAGTCTATTTTGGGTGTTTCAGATTGATTGTCTTTCTCGGCCTCGATTTCATAAAGTGGAGCTCGATACCGCTGCTCAAAGAAAGTTTCACACCGCTCTAATTATTCCAAATGCACCTAGAAATGACATAGGGCACACCGTAAGTCCATTTTGGGTGTTTGCATTGATTTTCTTTCCGCGCCTCGATTTCATAATGTGGAGCTCCGCAACCGCCGCCTCGCAAAGTTTTACACCGCCGTAATTATTCCAAATGCACCTAGAAATGACGAGGGCACACTAGAAGTCCATTATGGGTGTTTGGTTTTGATTTTCTTTCCGTGCCTCGATTTCATAAATTGGAGCTCGTGGTACGCTGCTGCTCGAAAGTTTCACACCGCTGAAAGATTCCAAATGCACCTAGAAATGAGGTAGGGCACACTAGAAGTCCATTATGGGAGTTTGATGTTCATTTTCTTTCCATGCCTCGATTTCATAAAGTGGAGCTCTGGGTACCCGCTGCTCGAATGTTTCACACTTGCTCGGAATTATTCCAAATGCACCTAGAAATGACGAGGGCACACCAGAAGTCCATTATAGTTATTTGGTGTGATTTTCTTCCGTGCCTCGATTTCATAAATTGGAGCTTAGGGTACGCGCTGCTCGAAAGTTTCACACCGCTCTAAGGATTCCAAATGCACCTAGAAATGAGGTAGGGCACACTAGAAGTCTATTTTGGGTGTTTCAGATTGATTGTCTTTTCGTGCCTCGATTTCATAAAGTGGAGCTCGATACCGCTGCTCAAAGAAAGTTTCACACCGCTCGGAATTATTCCAAATGCACCTAGAAATGACATAGGGCACACTAGAAGTCCATTTTGGGTGTTTGCATTGATTTTCTTTCCGTGCCTCGATTTCATAATGTGGAGCTCCGCACCCGCCGCTCGCAAAGTTTTACACCTGCCGTAATTATTCCAAATGCACCTAGAAATGACGAGGGCACACTAGAAGTCCATTATGGGTGTTTGGTTTTGATTTTCTTTCCGTGCCTCGATTTCATAAATTGGAGCTCGTGGTACGCTGCTGCTCGAAAGTTTCACACCGCTCGGAAAGATTCCAAATGCACCTAGAAATGAGGTAGGGCACACTAGAAGTCCATTATGGGAGTTTGATGTTCATTTTCTTTCCATGCCTCGATTTCATAAAGTGGAGCTCGGGTACCCGCTGCTCGAATGTTTCACACTTGCTCGAATTATTCCAAATGCACCTAGAAATGACGAGGGCACACTAGAAGTCCATTATAGTTATTTGGTGTGATTTTCTTTCCGTGCCTCGATTTCATAAATTGGAGCTTAGGGTACGCGCTGCTCGAAAGTTTCACACCGCCCTGGAAGGATTCCAAATGCACCTAGAAATGAGGTAGGGCACACTAGAAGTCTATTTTGGGTGTTTCAGATTGATTGTCTTTCCGGCCTCGATTTCATAAAGTGGAGCTCAGGATACCGCTGCTCAAAGAAAGTTTCACACCGCTCGAATTATTCCAAATGCACCTAGAAATGACATAGGGCACACTAGAAGTCCATTTTGGGTGTTTGCATTGATTGATTTTTCCATGCCTCGATTTCATAATGTGGAGCTCCGCACCGCCGCTGCGCAAAGTTTTACACCGCCGTAATTATTCCAAATGCACCTAGAAATGACGAGGGCACACTAGAAGTCCATTATGGGTGTTTGGTTTTGATTTTCTTTCCGTGCCTCGATTTCATAAATTGAGCTCAGTGGTACGCTGCTGCTCGAAAGTTTCACACCGCTCGAAAGATTCCAAATGCACCTAGAAATGAGGTAGGGCACACTAGAAGTCCATTATGGGAGTTTGATGTTCATTTTCTTTCCATGCCTCGATTTCATAAAGTGGAGCCTGGGTACCCGCTGCTCGAAAGTTTCACACTTGCTCGAATTATTCCAAATGCACCTAGAAATGAGGTAGGGCACACTAGAAGTCCATTATAGTTGTTTGGTGTTGATTTTCTTTCCATGCCTCGATTTCATAAAGTGGAGCTCGATACGCCGCTGCTCGAAAGTTTCACACCGCTCTAATTATTCCAAATGCACCTAGAAATGAGGTAGGGCACACTAGAAGTCCATTTTGGGTGTTTTCATTGATTTTCTTTCCGTGCCTCGATTTCATAAAGTGGAGCTTCGGATACCGCCGCTGCTCGAAAGTTTCACACCGCCGAATTATTCCAAATGCACCTAGAAATGACATAGGGCACACTAGAAGTCCATTTTGGGTGTTTGATTTTTGATTTTCTTTCCGTGCCTCGATTTCATAAATTGGAGCTCGGTACCGCTGCTCGAAAGTTTCACACCGCTCGAATTATTCCAAATGCACCTAGAAATGAGGTAGGGCACACTAGAAGTCCATTATGGGTGTTTGATGTCATTTTTTTTCCATGCCTCGATTTCATAGAAAAAGTAGGAGCTCGATTTCATAAATACCGGTACGCTGCTCGAAAGTTTCACACTTGCTCTAATTATTCCAAATGCACCTAGAAATGACGTAGGGCACACTAGAAGTCCATTATGGGTGTTTGGTGTGGATTTTCTTTCCGTGCCTCGATTTCATAAATTGGAGCTTAGGGTACGCTGCTGCTCGAAAGTTTCACACCGCTCTAAGGATTCCAAATGCACCTAGAAATGAGGTAGGGCACACTAGAAGTCTATTTTGGGTGTTTCAGATTGATTGTCTTTCGTGCCTCGATTTCATAAAGTGGAGCTCAGGATACCGCTGCTCAAAGAAAGTTTCACACCTGCTCGAATTATTCCAAATGCACCTAGAAATGACATAGGGCACACTAGAAGTCCATTTTGGGTGTTTGTATTGATTTTCTTTCCGTGCCTCGATTTCATAAATGTGGAGCTCCTGCCGCGCTGCTCGAAAGTTTTACACCGCTCGTAATTATTCCAAATGCACCTAGAAATGACGAGGGCACACTAGAAGTCCATTATGGGTGTTTGGTTTTGATTTTCTTTCCGTGCCTCGATTTCATAAATTGGAGCTCAGGTACGCTGCTGCTCGAAAGTTTCACACCGCTCTGAAAGATTCCAAATGCACCTAGAAATGAGGTAGGGCACACTAGAAGTCCATTATGGGAGTTTGATGTTCATTTTCTTTCCATGCCTCGATTTCATAAAGTGGAGCTCTGGGTACCGCTGCTCGAATGTTTCACACTTGCTCTAATTATTCCAAATGCACCTAGAAATGACGAGGGCACACTAGAAGTCCATTATAGTTATTTGTGTGGATTTTCTTTCCGTGCCTCGATTTCATAAATTGGAGCTTAGGGTGACGCTTTGCTGCTCGAAAGTTTCACACCGCTCCTAAGGATTCCAAATGCACCTAGAAATGAGGTAGGGCACACTAGAAGTCTATTTTGGGTGTTTCAGATTGATTGTCTTTTTCCGGCCTCGATTTCATAAAGTGGAGCTCGATACCGCTGCTCAAAGAAAGTTTCACACCGCCGAATTATTCCAAATGCACCTAGAAATGACATAGGGCACACTAGAAGTCCATTTTGGGTGTTTGCATTGATTTTCTTTCCGTGCCTCGATTTCATAATGTGGAGCTCCGGCACCGCCGCTCCGAAAGTTTTACACCGCTCAGAATTATTCCAAATGCACCTAGAAATGACGAGGGCACACTAGAAGTCCATTATGGGTGTTTGGTTTTGATTTTCTTTCCGTGCCTCGATTTCATAAATTGGAGCTCGTGGTACGCGCTGCTCGAAAGTTTCACACCGCTCGAAAGATTCCAAATGCACCTAGAAATGAGGTAGGGCACACTAGAAGTCCATTATGGGAGTTTGATGTTCATTTTCTTTCCATGCCTCGATTTCATAAAGTGGAGCCTGTATACCGCTGCTCGAATGTTTCACACTTGCTCGAATTATTCCAAATGCACCTAGAAATGACGAGGGCACACTAGAAGTCCATTATAGTTATTTGGTGTGGATTTTCTTCCGTGCCTCGATTTCATAAATTGGAGCTTAGGGTACGCTGCTGCTCGAAAGTTTCACACCGCTTCTAAGGATTCCAAATGCACCTAGAAATGAGGTAGGGCACACTAGAAGTCTATTTTGGGTGTTTCAGATTGATTGTCTTTCGTGCCTCGATTTCATAAAGTGGAGCTCGATACCGCTGCTCAAAGAAAGTTTCACACCGCCTAATTATTCCAAATGCACCTAGAAATGACATAGGGCACACTAGAAGTCCATTTTGGGTGTTTGCATTGATTTTCTTTCCGTGCCTCGATTTCATAATGTGGAGCTCCGGCACCCGCCGCTCGAAAGTTTTACACCTGCCGTAATTATTCCAAATGCACCTAGAAATGACGAGGGCACACTAGAAGTCCATTATGGGTGTTTGGTTTTGATTTTCTTTCCGTGCCTCGATTTCATAAATTGGAGCTCGTGGTACGCGCTGCTCGAAAGTTTCACACCGCTCGGAAAGATTCCAAATGCACCTAGAAATGAGGTAGGGCACACTAGAAGTCCATTATGGAGTTTGATGTTCATTTTCTTTCCATGCCTCGATTTCATAAAGTGGAGCTCTGGTACCGCCGCTGCTCGAATGTTTCACACTTGCTCGAATTATTCCAAATGCACCTAGAAATGACGTAGGGCACACCTAGAAGTCCATTTTGGTTGTTTGGTATTGATTTTCTTTCCGTGCCTCGATTTCATAAATTGGAGCTAGGATACGCGCTGCTCGAAAGTTTCACACCGCTCTTAATTATTCCAAATGCACCTAGAAATGAGGTAGGGCACACTAGAAGTCCATTTTGGGTGTTTTCAGATTGATTTTCTTTCCGTGCCTCGATTTC